>JASDQU011442241.1:0-12906 GCA_032191745.1 Picea mariana | reverse complement strand
AGGTAAAGGGATACAAAATGGAAGTGACCACGAAGATAAAGTCGTTAGGATTGTGGATTGTAGGTTAGGGAAGATCTTGATGGAATGTAACTTGACCTGTCCATAAAGAATAGTCTAAAAAGGAATCTGATTGGCTCATGGGTTGTGGGTGGCAGGGGATTCTAAAGGTGTGTTAGGTTGACCCATCTGGGAGAATCATCCATAAAGAGAAAGAGTTGATAGAATTGAGATTGGTTCGCAGACCGTGGGATTCGGGGAAGTTCGGACATAGGGTAACTTGATTCTGTCGATGGAAAAGGGGTGAAAAGGTGTTTCGTGAGGTCACGGGTTCGAATTATGGTCTATTATAGTAGGAAAACTATTAATTTTCCATGTAAAATTGTAGTTTTTGTAGGTCTTCAACTTGCGGGGAATTTTTGAGGGCTTAAACGATGTTTTTAGGTAGTCAAAAGTCACATGAATAGGGTGTGCCAAGGTTCACCATGTCTTTACTACTTAAATAAAATATCTCAAGAAGAGCTTTCCAACGAGATATTCTAAGCGCAGAACAATGCTTGTATGAGGAAGTTACATCCTAAACAATACAAGGTATATTTTAGGTACCAATTTGCTTCTAGAGGGCATAAATTCTTGCTCTAAAGTCTATTTGGGGCACATGAATAGTCTATGGAAAGATTATGAACCATAGAATACATTCAAAGATCTATATTTGGGATTTGGGTACAAAAAAATGTGAAGGAAGAGAATGAAGACACATGTACCAGATAGGGTAAAAATGGGAAAACAATCAAAAGAAGCTAAACAATGTCACCATAAAGAAAAAATATCCCTTGCAAAAGATTGATGATTTATTTGATCAGCTAGAAGGTGCAAGAATCTTTTCCAAGACTGACTTGAGATCAAGTTGTCATCAAGTGAGGATAAAGGAAGAGTATATCAGCAAAACAACGTTTAGAACAATATATTGGCATTATGAATTTATGGTAGTTCCATTTGGACTATCAAATGCCTCAACTATTTTCATATTCTTGATTAATGGAGTGTTCAGGGAATACTTGGACAAGTTTGTGAATGTTTTCCTAGATGATGTTCTCATCTACTCCAAGACAAAAGTGGAACATGAGCATCATTTAAGAATGGTGTTGCAAGTTTTAAGAGAGAACAAGTTGTATTCCAAACTAAGTGCATCTTTTATAATAAAAAAAGATCCACTATTTGGGGTATATTATTTCAACATATGGGATAATAGTGGATCAGTACACAATATGGACCACGTTGCATCAGGAAAGCGACCAGACAGTACCGGATTTAACCAATATTTTCCATACTCTACACACCAAATTAGGTATCAAAGAATCTGAATGACATCTAGTGATCAATTACCGTGGGTGTCTGCACAGATACATTCAAACATAAATAGAGTTTCTGGGCATCGCATCATTAGGTGCGGCTTATAGATATGTTGTCAAGATCGAGCATAAATTTAAACAGAATATGTGAGAGTTAGGATCTGCAAATTTCTCATAGCCAAAGCAGGGAAAATGCGGTCCCAACCCACCAAACAAGGGACAAAGAGAATATGACCACTCTCAGGATAATTAGTCCAAGCTGCAACCCAAGAAGGGTAATGAGAAGTCGAAAAAGGACATCGGAAAGTGGTGTGAATACCATAAAATCCCTTAGCACAACACCAAAGAATGTTGCTCCAAGAAGTCACTGGTGGTCAAGCTGAAAGCTTCTGAGTCAGAGGTAGATTCTAAGTTCGAATCGAATCCAAAAAGTGGGAAGTGTATCATCGATGTTGAACCCAATGCCATTGTCGCTATCACCAAAGTCCAACCAAGAAAACCAGAAGAAATAGAGGAAGGGGAACACCTCTTCCACTCACAGATGTGGGTAAAGGGGACTCCGCTACATTTCATTATCAATATCAATAGTCAGAAGAACCTGATCTTAATAGAGGTCATCAAGCGGTTGGACCTACTGATAACACTACACCCACAACCCTACACCATCGAGTGGCTTCGCCAAGGATGAGATCTTCACGTCATCCAACAATGTCGTTAGCCCTACAACATCAAGCCCTTCAAAGACTAGGTATTGTGTGATATTGCTCCCCTTGAAGTTTGTGATCTTCTTTTAGGCAATCCATATTTGTGGAAGCAACATGTTGTGTATGACTCTAGACCTCGTAGTGTTATTATTACTTTGGGTAGACAATTGTTTAGGATACCAGAGGTAGCGCCGACTACTGTTATTTCTTTAATCTGCACTAAGAAATTCAGTCAGGTCATTTCACAGACCAGGAAGTTCGTCTTCTTTGTGATCCATGCTTGCGGTAAGAAAAAGGTCGTTGCCACATCCATGACCTCTACACAAAGCCTCTCTTTATAGCAGAATTAAGTGTATGGGATCGTGGAAGAGTATAGAGACATCTTCTCCTCACCCACCGGGGTACCGACGCACTGTCAAGTCAAGCATCCAATTGATCTAACCCTTGGTGGACCGCTACCTAATGGACCAATCTATCATTTCTCACTAGTGGAAAATGATGAAATCAAGCGCCATATCCAAGGGCTGCTTCAAAAGAGGCAAATCTGACACAACTCCTCCCCTTGCAGAAGCTCAATTGTGATGGTGTAGAAGAAAGACGAGACATGGTTGCTCTGCATTGATTACAGAGCATTAAAAAAAAACACAGTCAGGAACCGTGTTATGAGGAAAATAACTCTATGGCATGGGGTAAACCACAACAGATGGAAATGACTACAGAAATCAACTCTAATCTCAAGTATGCTATATAAAAAAACATGCTAACAAGACAAGATAAAGGGGCTACCTTGTCCATAAGTTCGATGAAGTCCATCATTGAGCACTTGAATCAAAGCTATACACATCCAACTTGTCCTCAACAACCAAGATACACAAGCATATGGTGATAATATATAAAGTTAGCACATATAACAACATAATCCATCAATATTCATAACAAATACGTCCAAGGAATAACAATTCAAATATTTGCAAGACATTAATTGGACAAGAAAAGAGTATTTCTATTAAAATATGAACAAGATAAGTATATGAATGAAAAACTTTCGTGTCGGTACATCTCGGAATCGAGAAAATAAGTCCCTTCCAGTTGGGCCTCCACCACTTCAATCCTCCACCAAAGGCAAGATCATATCAGAGAGACAATGAGGTTCTCCATCAAATAGGGAAGAGCTTGGGGGCTGAACAATGTGTTCAGACTTAAAAGGACAAAGGGATGCAGACTCAATATGAAGTGAATAATTTCTCCAGAGTAACTTTTCTCTCAAAGTTGAATTCTTCTCATCTCTTCCACAACTTGGATATGGCCTGTTTATAGCCTTCAAATGGAATTGAAGGGTTGAGTCAGAAATTTTCTTGTATATGGAAGGTCAAGGATCATGGATCTCGTGACATGACATGGAAACCTGACACCATTTTTTAATTTTAGGCACAAAACCTGAGGTATGCAGGTTGTAATGGTGCAACCTACGTATACACATGTTGTATAGCTGTTAGGGTGCGTATATGTGGAAAAATACAATTTTTATCTTTGGGAACTTCAAAAAGGGACTTTAAGTCTGCATAGGGAAATGGAAAAGGCATTTTGAGCACATTGCATGGGGTAAGGAAAATATTGCTATAACAGATTCCATCTAATGTGTGAGGTCAGAGGAGTATCTATGATGTCCAAAATACATTATAATTCCCAGAAGTGGAGAAATGAAGACCTGTCTGGATGAACTAGTTGCTCATAAGAATATTACAATCCATAATGACTTTGTACACATGGATGCCAATTTGAATTACACTGCAGATCCATGTGGAAATATACCAAACAATTGTTCATGGCCATGTATAGAAAAAACAAAAGTAGATACATGCCATAGGCTGTCATAATCATGAACAAGGCCTGGTGAAAACTAGTCTCAAAATTAATATGAAGAAATCTATATACAATGTAGTACAATTAGATCTCCCATGATCACTGAAGTCATATAGGTACTGGTCCAATGAATGATAGAAACAACTCAGAAAAGTTGCGACCATGAACTGATGTCTTCTATTCTTCTACACGATCCGCCCAAGGTGCAAGTATACATCATGGGAATAAAGGAGTTGAGGTCAAACACGATGAGACTTCATTTGATTACTGGTCATTAAGGTATATCATTAACACATGTGAGACAACCTACCGATAATAAAATTAGGTACCAAGGCACTAAGTACATTCTTACAAGTGTGAATAAAGGAGTTGAGAATGAACACTTGAAGAATCCATTGATCATGAGACATTGATTTATTCCCAACTGTCGATGGTGAGAGAACCTTTCATTGATGACTACAAGCCTTTAGGCACTCATAGGACTCTAAACCTCATTTCCAAAATAGATCAGATGAATTCAATGGAAGGAGACCCATTGAAAGGAGAGCATTAAGGCATCTCTCATCAGTCATCATGAGGTACAAAGCAGGAGCTTGATGATTTGGAGGAACTCGTAAGAAGAACATGTTCACAAACCAACAACCTTTTGCATCTTTTGCATGCACCAGATGCAAGAAGTGCATGAAAAAGACCCTATGAATGACAACCAATAAGTACAATTGTTGAAAAAGGTGATGAAACAACCAATAAGGCTAATGGCTGCCAAGACACTACATGAATCCCAATGTGTGAATACTTTTATTGTCGTCGAACACAAGGGAAACCCCCCAATCAGCAACCAATGAGGAGATGTCGACTGTTGGGTTCAAGGTTACCTACCCATAAGGAAAGTAGGACTAGGGCGCACGGTAGGAATACAACTTCATGTAATTATGAGATGCACCGAGGGTATGGCCGACATGCAAAGTCAAGAGTTTTGAGAAATGACTGACACAAGCTGATAGACATCCTTTGAACAAGAGCATGAGATATATAGATGACTCTGGAAGCATAGAATTAATGATGAAACTTTGTGATGCAGGAGGCACCAATCAAACTCTCCATAGGGACTGGAAGAGTAACCAGTCAAGGGAGTAAACTCTATGTAACAAGCCCAACTTCCTAAGGTCATGCTAAACCCAAAATTTTGATGACAAGTGGACTCAAAATTTTGTGTTTTGTTCAAAGGAGACATGACTTCTACCAACATCAAATAATATTCTTTTCCTGTCCGTCTTTTTTTTTTCATATTCAAATGAATGCTATGATACAAAAGAGGAAACAATTGTCGTGAGTAAGCAACTAATCCCAACAGTAGAACATACCTATGCTCAATGCAAGGAGGTGCATGCAGGATATGGACACTCAAGGGAATGTTTCCTCTTGGGTTATAGGGTGTCAAGCTTGAAAGGATATAATCAAGGCTCTGCTTGGATGATGATGCAAACTGCTGAGGTGATAGGATTATAATGCGAAAGTGAGAACCGAAAATAGGATCAATACTACAAGCAATAGAATGAGATGCAATTACAACTTAACTCCAAAGAATGTCCTTTTTTGTAAATTTAGTCCCCTAGGCCCGAAAAAGTATAAACTAATACCCAAGAGAACTCTTCTAGCCACTAGTGACTAGAGTATTTCTTTTTTCGAAATTAGTCTACTTGGACCGAAAAAGGGTTAAACTTACACCAAATAAATGTTCTTTCAAATCCAATTTACAAGTGTGAAAGAGACAAGTTCGCTCGACAATCTTTTCACTTTTTGAGAGAGTTGGAAAAGAGCTTAAAAAGACTCGTGGGATGATTTTCTAAGAAACATATCATGGGGGAGGCCAGGGATCCCGTGCAGAACTTATTTCGAAAGTCAACAACTCATAGATAACTGACACAATCTTGGGAAAACCAAAATCTTTCCAAGTCGAGGAGGATAATATACTTGCAGAGGTTACCTTATATACAATATATCGAATAATTCCCCTTATCTGGAAAGGTGTAGAAGAAGGAAGTTGAGGCTCTACAAGATCATTCAAATCAAAGGAAACCATCCTAGGACTCGGAGGGAGTGTACTCAAAGAGAGTGGAATTCTCCCTTGTTTATAAGTTATAGGACTAGAAATGCTAAGGACATGGTTGAAAGACACATCACCCCTCAAAAGAAGAGTGGGATTGACCGAAGATTGCATCGACAATGTCACTTCCTTAGAATTTTCTCTCTCCAAGAGAAGAGTGGGATCGACGAAATATTGCATCGGCACCACCACTTCTTTAATCATTGGTTGAATATGATGTCAGATAATACGGTCAAGAGACGGATCACCCCCAAAAACAATATTGGTGTCGGTCGAAGCTTTCATCGACACGACTGCTGGTTGAGCAGGATGCGAGACAACATGGTCAAGAGATGCATTAGCCCCCAAAAGAAGAGTGTTGTTAGCTGAATATTGCATTAGCATGACCACTGTATCAACCAAAGAAGGATTAGAATGTTGGGAAACCAAAGATGACTCAAAACCCGAAAGGCCCCCAGGAAAGAACCACGCTTCTTGTGCCACAACAGTAGTAGGGAGCAAACGAGTAAGGTGATCTCCTTTGAAAATCCTACAAAGGAAGTTGGGATTACGTCTTATACATATAGGCTTCTCAATCATATGAATGCCCCCAACATGACTTGCAGTGGATGGTGACATGCTCCCAACATGACTTGCAGAGACTAGTAGAAGATCTCCAACATTACTTGTAGAGGTGATGAATCCCCAACATGACTAGCAGAGGTTGGTGATGTATGCACAGTGTGACTAGCAGTGACTAGAGTTGTGCCCCCATTGTGACATGCAGTGTCTAGTTGTTGGTCTTCAACATGACTTGAAAATGTTGTTGACCTATCTCCAACATGACTAGTTGCGTTTGGTGATATAATGCCAGTATGACTTGTAGTGACTCACCTGGTGGCAACAGTTGGTTGCGACATTTGAGACCAAGCTTCCGGAAAAGACTGTTTTTGAGAAAATTTTTTCTAGGAAGGGTTCTGGTATACACCATGGCCCTGTCTGGAAGGATAGTATCCTCCTCCAAACTGATTCATAAAGGGTTGTAAGGGCATCATCACTGAGGAAGCCACTTGCGAAGAGAAAGTGACATGACAAGGATTACTTGGGTGAGGATATATGTTTCCCCCGGAGGAAGGAACTCTTTGAAGGGGGTTTCCCATACTATAAAACTGACTACCCCTGGATGAAACACAAGAGTACAAATGGAGATCTTCCATGGGAAAAGCGTTCGTAGGAGCAAACATAGCGTAAGAAGGATAGATGGGCGGGATGGAATAAGTAGAATGACCACCCATTTGAGAACTTGCTCCTGGAAAATTGAAGCTAGGATTGGATCCATAGGAAGGAATATTCCAACCTCCTACCATAAGAGTTGATTGAGGGATATGACTCCCACCAAACGAAAAGGGAGAAAAAGGAGGCATCGTGCCTCCAGACCCAAAACTAGGATTCACATAAGGAGACGAGAAAGAGGATGGCAAGTGCAAATACATGTATGGAATACCATGAGAAAAATGATTAGAGGCCCAAGGTATTGGCTAAGAATTATGATTCGACGTACCATTTGGAAATAAAAAATGATTCATCTCCATGGAATGAGGAAAGACCATGGGTTGGGTAATGCTAACTGAGGGAGTCACAAAGGCTCCACTAACCATAGAAATGAAAACTCATGATGCAGTACAAAATCTTAAGGCCAACTAACAATTAAAGAGCACACCAAAATAAACAAAAATGCATATATGCACACAAACAAGATATAGTGGCTGAAAGGGGAATCCCTCACTAAAGTAGGTATGCCCCACCTAAGAGGGGTATGAGAATCCCTTCAAAAGATTGTAGGTATCAGAACCAATTATAATGACCCTTGTGGACTTAACAACGTAGTCAATTAGATCCCCCTAGAGAGGTAATCCTGCATAAATGTTATGTGATGTCTAATGCTTATTTGACCTAGGGTACCTGTGTAATAACCCCTGCAAATAACCTATGTGGCTACCTATGTCAAGCAACTAAGTCACCACGATAAAAAAAATGCACAGGAAAACAGTTGTAAGTCAGGTCCACCATATGGACAGGGTAGGAAAGCCCAAAATCTCGAAAGAACCACCTCTCACAGAAGTAAAGGTACTAGCAAGACCCCCATATACGAATAGATCCCTAGAAATATCTCTGATGCTAAGAAGGTATTGGATGGATATCTCCTCAACCAACTTCATGTGACCTCATGCTTAACTCCGGTATGAGAAGAGCCTCTTGACGACACCACTTATACAATGGATTTCTCCACTCTCTTAGTCAGACACATATGTTGAGTTTAATAGCCTCAGAGAAGTTTACTCACAAAATCCTATTCCAAAGCTCTAAATCTTAAGCTAGTTTGTGAACCCTGAAAAAAAAATTCATTTCTAATCAATCTTAAATTTATCAGTGTTACTTTTAGTGGCTTTGTTTACTCAAAAGGTGTGATCGTGATACTGATGATGTTATGAATAAACAAGTAAAAGAGTTGAATATGAATATAATGCAAAGTCCTAACTTTAATTCTCAATAAATGATAAGCTTTTCAAAATGCAACTTTCAATTCAATTCTGCAATTTCAAATAAGATGCAATCTTTCCATTCATGTACTAAGATCAATGACAAGAACCCAAAAGATCAAATGAAAACAATCCAAAATGTATATTTTTTGTATTTTCAATATAAGGAAATGAAAATTCAAGGACTGAACAACAACTTGATATATAGGCCCTACTGTAAGTAAAAAGACACAAACCAAGCATGGTATCAAGAAGCAAACACCCAGCCCAAGATGCAAGGACAACCAATGAAAAAAATGATGAGAAAGAAAAAACCGTCTGAAAATTCAACCAAATAAAGGTTTCCTATCACTCTGAAGGCACTTAAAAGTTATGATAGAGAAATAATAAGACTCGGCAACCATCAAAACATACCCAAAAAACATCAAACTAAGCAATCAAGCAAAAAAATATGATGTACACGACTGTTCAGGAGAACACCACATATGCACGCTCCCTATAGAACTACAACTTGTGTATGTACACATCTATCAAGGGAAACCAACATATATGTATTAAAACACTTCCAAGTTAAGGATAAGGCCAAGAATCTCATACTCAAAATGAACAGAGGATGTCAAGCAATCAGATGACAAAAAACTCAATATAATTGAGAGCAATCAAAGGAGAAAAACACTCCAAACCCCGAAAAGAAGATTATATCCCCAGTATGGTTACCAATTCTATTAGGAGGAAAATAACTCTATGGAATGGGGTAAACCACAATAGATGGAAATGACTGCAGAAATCAACTCTAATCTCAAATATGCTATATAAACAAACATGCTAACAAGACAAGATAAAGAGCCTACCTCGTCTAGACGTTCGATGAAGTCCACTGTTGATCACTTGAATCAAAGCTATACATTTGCAACTTGTCCTCAAGAACCAAGATACACAAGCATATGGTGATAATATATAAAGTTAGCACATATAAAAACATAATCCATCAATATTCATAACAGATACACCCATTGAATAACAATTCAACTATTTGCAAGACATTCATTGGACAAGAAAATAGTATTTCTATTAATATATGAACAACAGAAGTATATGAATGGCAAAATTTTGTATCGTCACGTCTCAGAACCGAGAAACTAAGTCCCTTCCAGCTGGGCCTCCACCACTTCAATCCTCCACCAAAGGAAATCTCATATAAGAGAGACAATGAGGTTCTCCATGAAATAGGGAAGAGCTTGGGGGCTGAACAATGTGTTCATACTTAAAAGAACAAAGGGATGCAGACTCAATATGAAGTGAATAATTTCTCCAGAGTAACTTTGATCTCAAAGTTGAATTCTTCTCCTCTCTTCCACAACTTGGATATGGCCCATTTATAGCCTTCAAATGGAACTGAAGGGCCGAGTTGAAATGTTTCTAGAATATGGAATGTCAAGGATCATGGATCTCTAGATGTGACATGGAAACTCGACACCATTTTATAATTTTGGGCACAAAACCCAATGTACAGGTGTTATAATAGTGCAACCTGTGTATACGCGTGTTGTATAGCTATTAGGGTGGGTATATGTGAAAAAATACAATTTTTAGCTCTAGGAACTGCAAAAAGGGACTTCAAGTCTTCATAGGGAAATGGAAAATTCTTTCTAAGCATGTTTCATGGGGTGAGTAAAATCTTGCTTTAACAAACCAGTGCCCGATTCCTCGAATTGATGACCTTCTTGACCAACTCAAGGGGGGAAATTTCTTCAACAATATTGACCTAAAGTATGGCTACCACCAGGTTCCCATTGAAGCAACTAATGTATGGAAGACAACTTTCAAATCTAAAGAAGGTCTCTTCGAATGGTTTGTCATGCTCTTTGGATTAACAAATGCACCAACAAATTTCATGAGATTGATGGATGATATATTGAGACACTTCAACAACTCTTTTTTCGTGGTATATCTAGATGGCATCCCCATCTTCTGCAAAACTTGAGAGGAGAACATGCAACATATTCAATAGGTTTTGGGCACTCTATGGTAGCACAAGCTATATGCCAACTTGGAAAAATGTTCCTTTTGCATGAACAAGGTCCAATACTTGGGCTACATTGTTGATGAGCATGGGGTACATGTGGATCCAACTAAGATCCAAGTCATACGTTATTGACCAGTCGCGACCACACTAATGGAACTACAGAGCCTCTTAAGACTTGCCAAATTCTACCGAAGGTTCATGTTGGGATTCTCCCATATTGCATGAGCCCTCAACCAAGTAACCAAGGGCGGTGACAAGGAAAATTTTGCATGGGGGAATGCATGACAATAAGCATTTAATGATCTGAAGCATCACTTATGCTCAGCTCTAGTACTCTCCTTACCCGATCTGCAACAACCGTTCGATATGGAGATTGATGCCTCTGACTATGTTGTAGGAACAATTCTCACTCAACGTGGTCATCCAGTAGCATACCATAGTGAGACGTTCTCATATACTATCCGGAAATACCCCACCTATTACAAATAAATGTATTCCATTGTGAAATACTGTCATCAATGGAAACGTTACATTATGGGAAAGGAGACAATCATGCACACTGATCAAAATCCTCTACAGTTCATACAGACACAGGGGAAGTTGCATAATGACCACCATCAAAATTTGTCCACATACCTGTTAGTGATCAAATAATTCATTCTGAAATTTATTTTGATATCATATCATAAGATGATAATAAGGTAAAGATTTATTTATAAGTCTTTAAGTTTTAAAGTATATAAGATCGACTTTAAATCCTATTATCCAATGAAAAAATGATGTGGCATCTCAAAATATACCAAAAAGAAAATTTTAGCTTTCACCAGCTAAATGAATTTTTCACAGTGAATTAAGCCGGTGAAAGTCTCCCTTTTTACTAGTTAAATGATTATTTTCATAGTGTAGTGAGCTGGTGAAAGTGCAAGTTTTTCAGCTGATAAACTGCCTTGGGAAAAATCAATTTTCTGAGTCACGGAGAGTCCGTTTTATACATTCAAATAGTTGATTGACAACTAGACATCCTAATATTTCCAATGGTACTTTTATATATTCATTTAGAGCTCGGGAAGACAGTCAAAAGTTCCCCACAAGATGAGGCATCATTTTCAGAAATTTTCCAAAATGTATTATTTTGGTCAAAAGGTCAAATTCGACTTGGTTGAGTTTATTAAGGAGCATATGATGATGACTAATCATATATATTATCAAATATCATCCACGAGTGTAGGTGGCACTTCATTTTATCAATGTAAATATTCTAGAGATAAAATCCTAAAATGTAGGAATATGACTAGATTTGGAAATCTGGATTTTCCTGTTTTAGTTACTGTATTGGAAGACAAATTATGATCATATAGAAGAGTATTTTTAGAAAATGAAGGAGTTTTTTTATAAGAACGAGCGGATATTCAATAACCTCTCTCATTTTTCCAATATCGATTGTGATTCGTGAAATATAGGTCAATCTTTGAGCACCATATTTCCAGAAATTAAATACTCTGTTTTTTTTGTTTTAGTCACTCTCTTTAAGGACAGTTTATGATGCGTTGGAATACTATTTTTAGAAAATGAAAGATTTTTTTCATAAGAACGGGCATCTCTTCAATAACCTCTCTCAATTTTCCCATATATTTTGTTATTTGGAGGATATAGGTGAATCTTGGAGAAACATTTTTACAGAAATTTTTGTTTTTTCCAGCTACCTCACAATTTCGAATTTGAGATAAGAAAAGAAGTTATCATATCCATCTTTGGATGATCTTGAAAATAATCTGTAATGATTATTTAAGCTCATATATGTAAGAGGCAGCAGGGTTCGATTCTGGATAGAGGACTATATTATGTTGTAAACAGTCTTTTACTATGATAATACAAATCACAATTTTCTCTGTCTATTGATGTTAGATTCTCATTTTCCTTTTGTACTTTCTATTAAGTTGTTTTAGCTACAGAATGATGGTTATCTCATTGGTTAGCTCATAACTTGATATTAATTCAATTATCATTTTTTATTAAACCCTACACTTTGTATTCAGTTTATAAACATTGTTTTCTCACCCATTTAAAGCTATCATCTGATCATCAATCCTTGATAGCACTGGTTTATTTGATTTTCATTTTACTGTCTGAGTGCCATACTGTAATTGAGTTATGAGTTATCACATTGATCTGTTGGAAATATGGCTACAACAGAGATGATGCAAATGATCAAGGTTGTCATTGATGGCAATCGATTGTTTATGGAGAACAGAGGCAGGAACATAGAAGCTGAAACACAGACGCTGCAACAAAAATGCGAACTGCTGAAACACAAGTGCTGAATCACAGATGTTGAAAC
>JASDQU011442239.1:4258-27729 GCA_032191745.1 Picea mariana | reverse complement strand
CGAGAGCAATAACAAAATATTTGGCTAAGAAATACCAAGGACATGGTGGTAGATGCGATCTGTTGTAAAGAACAAAGGTAGAGCAAGTTGTCGTTGAGCAGTGGTGCGATGTGGAATCTCAACAATGTCATCCTCCATTTTATGCGATTATAGAGCAGGTTTTCATAAATCCGCTGAATGTATTAGGCACCACGAGCGAGGCATTGGTCGGAAGGAACATGGAGAAATTGAGTAAATTATTGGATTTGTACGAGGAGCGGCTTTGCAATAGCAAGTACTTGGCTGGAAATTCCTTCACCCCGGTAGATCTCCACCATCTACCTCATCTCCAGTATTTGGTGGATGCTCTTGGGAAGGGCCATCTCCTTTACTCCAAAAACCATGTTCGTGCCTGGTGGGAATATATCTCTTCTCACCCCACTTGGAAAAAAGTTTCCCATGACATGAAATTGCCTTCCCTGCATCCCTCGACGAAATGAAATCGGTTTCTTGCTCACCCTAGCGCCACCTTACAGATAAAGAGTGTCGATTTAGAAATGTTCATTGTCTTATTTGCATTGACATGTGATAGATCCGATGATCTGTAGATGAAGTTATCGATGATTGTAAGAGTGCTGATATCAAATGGCATTCTATTGTTATGTCTAAGGTATAAATGTGAGTAGGTTATATGTTTCATTTAATTTGGAAATATGGTTTAATGTCTCCTCTATCTTCTCTGGTCAATCATTATTGTTTGTTGGATGCAATATAGTAATCAAAATGTCTTTAACACTATGTAATATTATTAATAGTTTTTTAGCAATTTAATTTAATTTAAATTTGATTTTTATATTATTTAATTGTTATTATAATTTTTATATAATTAATTCAATAAAATTGATTCAATTAAGTTAAGATTACTAATGTAGAACTCCATTAGTAATATATGCATATGGTGGTTAGTTAAAGTTAACTTGACATTCATACTACCATTGTTGATGATAAATATTTGAGTTAGGGTGTTGTGGATATTTGAGTTGAGTGTTAAAAAATTAGGGTTTGTTCTATGAGAAAAATTTAAGGGGCTAGGGTTTGTTGTTATGATAAAAAGAAGTAATGTTTGTTATGATAATAAAAAATAGGGTTTGTTATTAAAAAAATATTGTTTTGTTATGATAATAAAAAATATGTTTTTTTATTGATAAACTTTAATTTTTCATAACAAAAACTCTATAATTATGTATTTTTATAAATATAATTATTAGAATTATGTATATTTTTGTTTTCGCACCTCTTATAAATCATAATTTTGTTTATTTTGATGATATATGTTTAAATCAATTTTTTAAAATAATAGTCAAAATGATGATGATGATTATCAACGTCCACTAAGACCGAATTGGTCTATCAGACCTTAAGAGGGTAAGTGATTACTTGTGATTCTTTAGAATTTTGTTTCTGTGCTCGAAAAACATTAAGAGAAGCTTTCCAAGATCACCATACTTTTGTTGAGTTAAGATGTTAGGAAGGTTGGTAGTGTGATAATATTTTGAAAGTGAGATCTAATATGGGTATAGGCTAGACAATCTAAGAGAAAGTGGTTTTCATCTTCAACCTTCTTAGTGTCACAAAGGTGACACACTCTTTCATCCCATGGTGTTTAAAGAATTGACCACTATGGAGCTCATGAGAATTTGTTCTTATCTTAGCAATGCTTATTTTTTTCTTTACACTTGGCAAAACAGATAGATAATTTTGATATTCTAGATTAGGGTTGATTACATCTTTATAATACCTTGATTTTCTTTTTTCCTCTAACTCTTTATCACACCACATTTTCTCTTTAAATTTTGATTTGATATTTTTTTTAATAGTATCTTTTTTCTGTAAAATGGTTTCTTCCATGATTCCCTAATAGTTTAGCCAAGACCGGGCATCTTTATGCCATCCTCGCTTGAGTCGATGGTGGTTATGACTTGATTTTGAAGAAATTTTAGGTAGCTTCTTGTCTTCCATGTTGTTTAACTTGTTCTTATACATTAGGTATCTAGTCATAGACATGTTCTCAATGGGGGAGAGGCTTGTTTCTAAGAGGAGGATGGGATAGGGCATATTTCTTTTAATTTTGAGATTATAGGTTATAAAATTCTTTTGTATTTACTCTATATTTCTCTAGGATTCACAAGAGATACTACAGCCCCAAACTTCACTTTCATAAAGAATAAAAGGTGTAACAAGAGTCTTAAAGAGGAGTTTCATATTTTTTTTTAAGTAAAAAAGGTTTGGATCCTATTGCATTACCATTCAAAATGTACATATATGCTTGGTCTGCCAACTATCCCACCGAGTGAACGAAAACTGGAACAACTGGCATCCTATACTGCCTATGTCAAAAAATGGGAGGCCATCTGTCCTGCCCGTAGGAAACCAGGACAGGTGGCAACCCTCAATATGAAAATTCACACATAGTCTTCGAATTACAGCGGGATTGAACCCTAACAGTTCTACAGCCAAATATCCATCTAAAACTATGATTCTAACCAGAAACATTAACTTAAACAGTTACCCGGTGGCCGCTAAAGTGTCCATGTCAACATTTTCTTCCTAATTTCCTTCTTTGGCTGGCAACACAAAGGGTTGTGCACACATTGGGCACCTATGCCTAGCTGGCATGTTAGAGTAGGCATCGTATAACATATCGATGCACTGGCTGATTAGGATGGCCCAGTGAATTAGGTCTACTACCTGGCTTCGCAAGTCAAACACCAGATCTAAGTTCTCTGGGTGGAATAATGGTGGTTGGACACGCCACCCATCCTACATGATGGATAGGGGATGTGGCATGGAAACCATGCCACCCTCCCTCACCCATCCACCCTCCTTTGTTTCACCACCTGAACTAGTGTCCTCTGCCTCGCCTGTCTCGTTCCCCATGGCCTCCTCCAATACCTATGGCCGATCCTATTCTTCCTTGGCATGCACGTCGGCTATGCCTGAGGAGAGTTCACTTGGCGCATTGTCTTCTGCATTTCTAGTGCCTTAGGGGTATCTTCGTCGATGTAGCAAGTGGGAAGCTCATCCATATGGTCGAACTCTCTGTGGCGGCTTTGTTGTGCCCTTGTGGTCTCCATGGTGATCTCCCCCGGAAAGCAGGTAGGTGTATTCCAATTGTCAGGTATAGTAAAGAGGAGATGTTCCGGAGGAAACTGAATTGGTTCCTTCGAAAAAATTTCCTCCAAATAAGCCATGGGAGGAGGCCTGGGATTTCTGTCTTTATGGATGAGTTGCATTTTGGCCATGGATAGTGCTCTTTCGAACCTCTGCTGTCTCTTTCGGTGAGCATCAAAGGCATACCAGGCAGTGCCCATGTGGGGCTTACCTCTTTTGCATGACATGGGAATGAGAAGAGAAATGACCACAATTCCAATGATGTTGCTGTAACTATGCCTAGGCTCAGACTGGTTTGGCCGGTGTAGGATGAAATTTAAATGGGATAAGCCATAGCCAAATTCGGTGTTATCCTTGAGGATGAACATGACAACCTTGTCCATTAAGGCTCCCTCCTTAATGCTCTTTGCAGTCGGCCTGTTCACATGCATGGGAGAACTCATTCCATGGGCATGGCTATGCGAGCTTTCTCCCATCCTTAATGGTGAGGGGATGGGAGCCGATGGGCCATATTTATGGCCCAGCCTGGCTCTAGACCGCGTGGACTAGCTACACAACGTGGCACCCCATCCGGGGTAAGAGGAGTTTCATATTACCATACAATATATCTATATATATATATATATATTAATTGAAATTAAATTATTTAAAATAATTCCCAAAATACCAACACATTAAATGTAAGTAATTGAACAAATTTAAACAATAATACTAAAAGATGATATTAAATAAATAAAAGATGTGACGTAGATGCAATTTTGGTCAACATATGGTGGTAGGTCTCTGATCTCCCCTCTGCTTTGGAAGCATATTTGACAATGTATTTTAGAACTGCATAGCGAGAGAGGACTGGTTGGCAATCTACATTTGTTCTCCATGCTTGGAGTATGTTAGAATTATGGATATTGAGGCGCTCATCATTGTGTGCTGGTCAATATGTCTTTTGACCCATTTAATCAATGTAGAGTGATGAATCCATTTGTACCTTCCAAGGGAATTTATACCTGCATTTGAGTGTAGTTCCTTTTCTACAGAGACCTGTTTTCTCATTGCACTTTGTATGTCTTTGAACTCGATTTAAGAGTTGTTCATAGTCCTCAAGTGGGTTGGATGAAAATATCTCCTTTGTATCTAGTAAGCAAGGGTCAAATTCAATGGATTGATGCATAGCCATGTGTGTGTCATGGTTTTCTTTAGGATTGGGTAGGTTGTAACATAGTTATCAAAGAAACTCTTTGCAACATAGATTTGATTTGGGTCTTCCCAATTTAATCTTTCCATGTTTGGAGCATCAACAAGCCACAAAAAGACATGTATATGTGCAGATCCATGATGTTTCCATTCATACCTGCAAAATGGACATGAAATTATTAGTAAAGAGCATATAAATGTATAGGTTCGGTAGAGGTAATTGCAAGTAGTATACATTGTGTACCTATACCAATAGCCAATTGCATTTTTTTTTTTTGCAGTATCTCCTCATGGAAGATTGAAAACCTTTTGGGCATGTAAGAAGCTACAGTGTGAGGGCAATAAATGACATTGTTTGTACGCCAATGTTGATGAAGCATTGGGTCAAGAGGTCTACCCTTTTGCAGAGCTGCACGCAAGTCTGGCCATTTTGTGTTTGCTACACTAAGAGTGAAAAACAAGGTTGGGCATTGAAGTTGTGTGATCATGTATGTTAGCTCGGTCCTTCGCATGGTCCAGAATGCTCTAGTCCCACGTAGATGTGCTCAGAAGATCATGACTTGTTCTGGGATTTTTTTTGCATGGAGTTCTTTGAGATGCACATGCAATTCTTGAATTTTGTTGGGTGTGTTATGCTTTTTGCTTTGTTTGAAAAAAATGTAGCTGTTGATTGACTTTGATGGCGCATAATCAAATTGTAGAGGTAGTATCTGAAACGAGGATAACTACCAAACCTAATGTCATGGTATCTCATTAAGTGTATTGCATAAGTATCAAGTGGTATGTTTCTCATGCGTGGTTGGCAAGGAAGGGCATCTCCAGTGGGGAAAAGAGTAGAAAATGCCATGTCGAATAGACCCTCTGTGTTGTACTCATTGATTGGGGATAGGCCAATTGTTGGCCATTCAATTGTATTTGTTGAAAACTTATTTGTAGTGTTAACAAATGCTCTTATTTTTTCCATTTCTCATTGTGTATTAGGAAATATAAAGGCAAAGGAAGACATTGGTTGCTCGTCTTGGCAAACATCATGGTGTTCTAAAGAGATATTTGGTTCTTTAGTGGGATAAGTTAACATGGAGTCGAGTGGAGACATTAGTGCACATAGTGGGAAGTGAGACAAGCGTGTTTTGGTCAATTTGTACGTCATTGTAATATTTGTCATTTTGTATCTTTTAGAGCAATGCATTGATGACATGAGATTTTGTCACATAAAAATCATAACATTTCCCCTTTCCTCCATGTCTCTTGACAACTGAGATATCAAGTTCTGAAAGGTGATGGGGAAATAAAGTTGCTATGTGGAGGATTTGTTGCGGGAAACTAATAGTGTGGCCACTATATTTGTATTGTCCACCTCGAGCATGCCTAACTTGCAAGATGGGGCTAACTCGAGCAATTAACATTTCCTTAACCTATGTAAGTATTCACTGAATTGTGGGTTGGTCACCGGGGTCCATATTATTCCATTTGGAGAAACGATGCCCATTATTTTCTCTATGACAACGATTACAAATGTGTCCATTCAGAGATGGGCGAGTAGGAATTCCAGGATATGATTCCATATATGTAGTGCATGTATGTATGTTAGACAAAGCATCAATACGTTTTTAGAAAGTTTGGGAAGCATTTGTATGGGGTTTACATTATAGAAAATGTGTTGGTAATTCCACACAAGGTTGGTTTTGGTTTATAAGTGAAGTCTCTCTAAGTCTATCCAAGTTTTTTATTTTTTATTTTTTATTTTTTTCAGCATATTTTATTCGACATTGTTCATTTTGTTCGATCCTAGATGTAGATAGAGGAGCGGTGACCAAGATAGTGGTTTTTGTATTAATATTGTAATTGTTCCATCTATTTCTTTTTTTTGTTTATTTATGTAGCATGAAGTGTATGGCACTAGCGATTGTATAGAGTCTTGTTGGGAAGTTGAATTTGTGAAGATTTTATGTGTGGATTATTTGATGGCATCCATTGTTGAAAGAGAACATGCCTTTCTAATGATCTTGAGAGACCTTCACCAGTGGTGTTAGTTGCTGTAGTTGGCAACATTGGGGCAATTCTTGTGCCAGATGAAATTGCCTATAGGAGAAAAAATAAAATAAAATTGTAGTTATAATTCAAAGCGCTCGCTATCAAATTTTGTAGGTTTGATAACATGTTTTTGTAAGGATATTCTCAAAATAGTTATACAAACAATAGTTTTTATTTTAATATGTTTTAAGTGAATGCATAGGTTGGATTTCTTCCATACAAATGTTATAGCAAAGATTAAAAAACTCCAAAAAAAAAAAAGTTTATGTAATATGTATATGCACAAAAGCAAGGAAATTACAAGTTGGTGTTTGAAAAAAACAACCATAACACTTTGGACGCACTATTTATCCAACAATTAAGGGACCATGATGTTCTCTTTTGGATTTGATATGTGATCAATTTTATCATATGCAATCACAATGGTTTTGATTTGTTTTTTATTGGAAAATGTTTCTTCATGCACTACAAGTTTGAACAAGTAGCTATGAAAGAACAACTTTCCAAAGATGTCTGTGATTTTTTGGTATTTCCCTCATATTCATATCCATATAAATTCTCTGTAGAAACACTTAGAAGTTGTTCGACAACTTCTTGAAATGTTGTAACATTGATCTTTCTTATTTGGTCTTCAATGCTGAACTGGAAAATATACATGTACTCACATTCAAAAACATGTTGATTGCACCTTTGGAAGTTCCAAACAACATCTTCAATAGGTGTGTGTTTTTTTTAACATTTTTGATCTTTGAATCTAAGTGGGCATGCAACATACCAACAACTGTTTGTATTTAAATAAGCAATAGGTTCCTCAACCAAAATGAATTTAGGGTTTGGACCTTTACCAATTCCCTCATTTTCTATGTCAACCAAGTGTTTTTGAATAGAAGGGTGCCCTCTTGAAGCTCCATGTGCAGATAATGAGTGACAAGTTAGATCTGTTAAAGGGTTATCAAACTAGGCTCTCAAATCTTGGGCTTCTTTGAGAATACAATTGATGGAAAGTTGGGATGTGAAGGTTGTAGTAATTGATATCCTATCAAAATCAATTACTTTTACTGCTTTCAGAGCGATTATTGGAAAGGTATTTGAGATAGAATATTGGTGTAGATTATGTTTGTTGCAAAAGACTCCCCATAATGTGACCTCTATACTATACCCTGGCATGTCTTTTAGTTGGAGGGTTCTCTTATGTGTCTTTGTTCCATTCTTTCTCATGATGGTTGTTAAAGGGCTAATGGAGATAGCAATTCCAATCATATAAACTATAGAGTTGTTGACTAAAGTTGGTAACCAAATTAATAGGAGTGAACAAAAAGTCATGGTTTGATATTGAATGATCATCCTCTAAACAAACTTCAATGGTTGAGGTAATATCTAGAGTTTTTTCCCAATCATTTTTTAAATGATTGAATTCGTTTTTTGCAAGCTTGATGTACGCTTTTGAGATGATGTAAATTTTGCCAATGTTTATGGAAGGATGTCAATTTTTCGCTTGGATGTTGAAGCAGGTAATGCCTATTTCACCATTTTTTGCATCAATAACATCGAAGATAAATACATGGCCAAGTCCTTTGGCATTGGTGAATGTGCGTAGATCACTTTTTGAAAGTACTCTAACTTTTAGAGTCCAGTCCTTTAGGGATGCATGTAAAGATGCAATATGTGTAATTTTGGGGGGTGTATTAGTAGGTTCTAATGGTCGTTTTGTAGAAGAAATTACATCTTATATCAATGTTGGTGCACTAACAATGTCTTCTTTAAAAGAATGCACTTGTATTTCATGCATTATCAGAATCCTGCAGAAAGAGTAAAAACAATGTAAAATTAGCACTTGCATTATTGGTCACATAGCAGGGAATGTAAAATGTGGTTGGTGTGTGTGATGCATGTAAAAATTAAAGGAATGTGTAGAGGGAAGATCAAGATAATAATTGTATAAACTATAACTAAGCTTGAGCCATGTGAAGAAGGTAAAGTGAAGACATACTTCTTGTCTTGGATAGATCTACAAGTAAAGTCCTGTAGTTCAACCAAGGACCCTTTTTCTATTTGAGATGGCGTGAAATAGTGACCAAGTGTTGAGGAAAATAAGATTCGCAATGTATTGGCTCCATCAGATAGGACTACTGAGTAACGATTTTCTAATGTTAATTTGAAGTCCATAATTTGTATTATAGGACTACAAATAAGCTCTCCATTTCCAATCATTGTAAGTGAGTTTGTTGTCAAAGCAGATGCCATACCTTTGATATTTTTTTTTAAAAGTGGAAGTACAAGGGAACTGAAATACCACATAGGAAAAATACAATCAAGGAATGTAGTAAGTAAAATATAATGGATACAAATTGAATTAAAGGAAAATACATATGCAAGTAGAGGAAAAAAATATGTGTTAAAGTATAAACATATTTGTTGATGTATGGTTGTAACTATTTGAACAAAAAAAATGTATGTACTTTTGTAGCAATTAAGAAGGAATAAACATGAGATGATAGGAAAAGAAAAACATGACATAGTAGGAGAGGAAATGTAAAACTTAAAAATGTAAATATATGTTATTATGTAAGGAAAGACGTTTAAGAAGGAATAAACAATGTTTTTTTCCATTATTATTTTTAAATGTTTTTCACATACAATCTACATAAAAATGATTTTCTTTATTATTATTCACATACAATGTAAAATCTATATATGAGGGATGTAGACATGCTTACACGTAGGAATATCATGTTATATAAAAACAAAGTGAAGTCATAGATTATAGTTATGTTCATAATGTAGAAATAGTCATTGCCTTCAACTATGCCTTGATTGTTTTTTCTAGATCTCTCAACATGAGATTTAACATAGGCTTTTCATCACCTTCAACTATCCCTTTAATGGGTTTTTGCTGGTATACTTTTAATACCATGATTTTTTTTTCTCTCTACTTGTACTCACTTTAGTAGACCTGTCAACATGAGCTTTAAGACCATTTTGAGCTAATCGATGTTTTGGTTCATGTTGCAATGCGTATTGCACACTATCATAGATTATTCCAAAGCCTTTAGAGAATGAGTCAGATGTATGAAAAGAAGAGATGGATATTGTTTGTGGATCATAAATAATAAATTTTCTAGCAAGTTCTTCTTTAAGATATGGTCTTGAAAGGTCCCCCGGCCAGGATGAATAACACAGATTTGAAATTTTCTTTTATGTTGTTGGAGGTCATAAAAAAAAAGTTGAATGCAAAGTGTATGTCGTGCTAGTGTGTCCTCCATTGCTATGCATGTTGGTGATTTTTCAATGAGAAGGTGTCTATCTGAAATACTCTCAAGAGAATGCAAACAACATAGTTATTTTTTTCTTGGAAATGCAAAAAAAGTGTTATTACAGTCCATAGTTACAGAATAATATAAACAAGTTCAAGCATAACAATAAAGAATATGAAAAATAATTGATATAAAAAATATGTTTAATGTGTAAATAGAAAAATGGAAATAATTAATGTGTAAATAGAAATATGGTTGAGTGAAGTTGAGATGGAGTGGAAAAAATATTCATAGATTTCCTAAAATAACAAGAATAACCTAATAGTGTTTGTAATGTTTATAAATATTCAATGCGACCTAATTCATATTAAAATATATCACCTAAGAATAATAATGTATATGATTGATGGTGGGTCCCTCGTTAAATGGGGTCAAGGAAATGTCCATTGTCAGTCTACCATCCAACTTGGAATGTGTAAGGGGGTCTTCATAAGTCCACACAACCCTTACTCCTGATGTAAGATAACATTTCTCACCCACTAAATTCTGAGTTTGACTAGCAGTGTCAAATGCTACTCTATAATGTTTCCATCTTGATATAATAAAGAAGAATAAAATAATGACTATTTATGTTCCATATTCAATCTGCATTTGTATTAGTTCAAAAAATATCTTCAAATTCTTCTTTACAATGCGTCTGGAAAAAATCCCTAGATCAATATCCTAAAATTATATTTATACCACATCCCTCTATGATTGTTGGTTGGTGATCTCCTAACTCCTAGGGGCAAACAGTTACAAGAATTGCAAACCCCAACCGTTTGCATGATTATCATTTATTTCCCTATCATCTCGATAATATAAGTTTTCAAAATGATACTTCATTGTTTTACTGAAGTATCTCCTTCTTTTGACCTGATACATTCAATACATTTTTCAAGAAGATGTACGAAATTTCTGGGAGGCTCTGGAAGATCCTTTGCTTCAAATAAATAGAATTTTCTCTACATTTCTGGAAGCTGATCTTCAATCCCCTTACTAGTAAACTTAATTGATTGCAATTTTAAGTTTGGATTCACTAGCCACCTGTCTATTAGAGTAACATCCATTTCCTTTAACTGTGAAATTTCCATTTGAAATTTGTTCAAACCCTCTTTGAAATTTAACTGGTGTCTTACAATGTTTCTCTGTCCTAATTGCCCAGTGCAATTGTCTCTTCCAATACCTAATGATTCCTTGTCCAATAAATCAACGATTCTTTCACAATCATCTTTGTTTTCTTTGACTATTTTCTTATATTATGCTATGTTGTTTTCCCATACCTTGAGCATGATATCGCCTCTAATCTTCTCTGTGACAGAAAGATTTATAGTTTTCGATACTTCTTCGTTTTTAGAACATACAACTGCCTTTTGGAAAGTGGCCCTTGAGGCTTTAGCTTATTTTTCTTTAAAAATAATATTATCAAAAGCATTGCTTGTTTCCTGAAAATAATTCTGAATAATCTCTACTTGGGAGATTATTTTCTATTGTTCAGCTTCTACCTTAGCATGTATTTCCAATAATTGGTCCTGAAAAACTTTCAGGTCTATAACTTGGCCTTTTATTGAATTCAATTTAGCCTATAGTTGTCTTACCAATTCTTCTTGCCGAATAACCTATATTTGGCTAGTTTGCATCTTCTCGTTCATCTCATCTAGACTTTACTTAAGCGATTGAATTTCTTGCTTGTCAGCAGCTCTGGCCTGCTCTAGACCTTTATTTATTTCTGCTTTGATATTTTTCTCGGTATCTTTTAGTTGATCTTGCAACTGGGTTATCCTGCGGTTACTCCGTTCCAACCTTTCTCTCATATTGCTAACAGTGAATAGATTTGTTGTTGTCACGCTCCCTCTTCCTAACAGTGAATAGATTTGAATAGATTCCAACCTCTGTAGCGAAAAATCCCTCTTCCAATTTTTTCCCATCCACCAACACCCTGTGTTTCTTTACCATACCACCTTCTCTCATATACATCTCCTGTTTTAATACAACCTTCCTGTTTTTACTGAAGAAGTAATCAAAGGGAGGAATTTCTTCTCTGGAGGTAGGGTCGAGGTCACTAGCATATATGACTCCTACCTGAGGGAACCCAAAAGTAGATTGTAAAAGGGTCAAGGAAGTGATGGGATTACCCAACTCTGTGGATTTTGTTTCCCTTGTTGTCTTGGGAGTATCAATATGAATAGTAGATGACGAAGGGAGGGGGGGGGTAGATTGACTGGATTCGAGAGGTGTCTCAGAAATTTTTTCTGCTTCTGCTCCCGAATTCTCTGTCTGTGGGACTTCTTTGTTTTGTAAATATCCTTCGACCTCATGTGGGTTTTCCTCGGTGTCTTTTTTATTCTATGCTTTCAGTACGAAGCCAGGGGAAATGTTTTCTTGTTCTGGAGGGGATGTTGTTTCTTCGCCCTGCAATACCTTGAGAAAACTGCTTCGTTTGTGTCTCTAGAAAGTTAGAAAATTGGTTTTCAAGTTGGATGATAATGTCTGTACCTTGCCTAACACCTCTTCGTAGGTTTTGACACCTTTGAAAATGTCATCGCGAGGGGATTCCTAATGTTCAAATTCTTTCATTCCATAGTGGGCCATGTGCCTCCCCACTGTTTGATAAGGGTCGTGTTTCCTGTGTTTGAGATTCACCAACTTGACCTCCTCAAGAGATCCAACTTCAACTTTGGAATGACCCAGATTGAGTAGTGAAAACCTTCCAATCTATATGGGAAAGACTGGCCAAAATTTCTTTTGAGCTATCTTCAGCTCTATCCCAATACCGCATGTTATTATCTGATGAGCTACCTCCCTGCATACCAGTCTACCAGGGAGGAATTTCGGAAGTGCATGAGGAGGGATAGAACATATGAAAACCTTGATATAGGAGAAATTCTCCTCAATAAACCAATCGACAAACTCCTTGAGGTTTCCTATGACTGACTCCAAAATACAGGGGGGCTCACAACCATACAACATCTGATGCACCGGTATCACCACAAAATGACAAATTTCATAAAAATAATCCTTAACATTTTCTTCCCACAACTTAGAATGATATTCATGAATCGGTTCAGTGTAGGTTAGGTTCCAACTCCAATTCATCAAAGGGAAAGGAGTCGTGAAACATATAGCGTCCATGATATATGCCGACATGTAAAAGGCTACTAGTCAGCCATTGGATCTCACAGTTTGATACTCCATAACCTCCTTAGCTAGGTTATCTGATAGAATTTTGTTCCAGTTGAAGTTATAGCCTTCGACTGCTTCATGTAAAAGGGGCACCCATTCTGCAGGGAAATGGGTAGGACTTTTCTTCCTGAAAATTCTGCATAGCATCATAGCCACATAAACCATGTAATCATTCAAAGAGGCTGTGGCATAAACGTTATGGGTATCGGCCTTGAATTTTGGTGGGTGTCTCCACCAGTCTTTGATCATGCCGAGGTATGTTTGGTCTTCTTTTGTGCATTCTTTCCTTTGAAATTCACTTACGAATTCTTTATTATAAATATGTTTAGAATTGGGAGACAGTTTGTACATTACTTGTATATGCTCCGGTCTGAAAGAGCCGATGACGACCCCTTGGCTATCCAGAATGCTTCTAGTTTGCACATCTGTCCTCTCCAAAGACCAACTGATCATGTCATTGTATGGCATGAGTCGTGGGCACGTGGCTACTTTGTGAAGTTCGAACTCTGCTATGTCCCATAGTTTTTTTTCAGAATCATCGAGAAAATTCTTGATTTCATAGTCCAAGGTTTAAAAAATTTGCCTCCATGATTTGATGGAATCAATGGCATGTAGTGTAGTATCAGACACAACATCTCCTTTTGGGCTTGAACTTTCAACTGCTTCTTGACTTTTCTTGGGTGCCTTTCTAGGTGCCATAATGTTTGTGTTTAGAATAAATTTATGTCGCAGAGAGAAATGCGTCAGTTTGCTGAATGCAATTCACTTCTAAGTCTAAAAAATAAGAATGAAAATTCGAAGAAACCAAACCTTTATTAACCTTTAACTCTTCTTACGACAGATGTACTAAGACAGACGATAAAACTTTAATGTTTTAATGAGGTAGATATGCCCAGAGATACGCAGTTAAGTTAAAAAAAAAAAAAACTCTATTCGTCCGTTACATATATTACCGTATATCGACGATTTCAAACTGGAGTTTCAAAAGGACTGCTTTCACCAAATCCCTAAATGTGAAACTTGAAAAGTCGTTTTAATCTTTATTAATCCCATTTTAAACTAACTTAAATTCATTTTAAACTTTGTTAAAAAAAATTGCGATTTCGCATTTCGGAATTTCGGGGATCTTGTACCCATGAGGTATGTCATAAGAAAACCCCAAATCGCGAAATCATGATGGGATTAGTTTAGGTGCTGATTACTTGTATTAACACTTTAATCAATTAAGATTAGTGATTAACTTATTCTTTTCAGAAAATCGGGGACCGAGAGTTCAAGGGATGATGCTTTGACAACACTTTGATACAAGGAAACCCGAATTGCGAGAGGTTAATGAATTTTTGATCATGTTTAAGAGTTTAATTAATCACGATTAAAGGATAATTTGTGAAACACGTGTCGGGACTTATAGCACCTACTTTTTTTTTTTTTTTAAATATAAAGCCTGTTAGGGATTTCGGCATTGGGAGTCTGGAGTGGTTAGTTAGGAAAACATGCTTTTTGAAAGGCCAAATCCTGAAACGCGACAAGTCAAAAGATTTTTTATTCTTTTTAAGATTAAGGGCGGCTCCATGACTAGGAAAAAGCGATGCTTCAGGTTTAAAGGGTAAAACATTAAACTTCGTGTCAACATTAGGCTCCATCTAGGGATCTCGTTTCCTTGTGGGATGAGAAGAACATGTAGACCAAGTGCCTTTATTGGGTAAATGGGGTCAATAATTCAACTTTGTGAAACAGACCAGGAGGGAAAATCAGACAAGACTTTAGGATCTCTGCTTTTGATTTTGAAAATTCTTCAAAAATAAAACATCTAATTTTCTCGAGTTACGTTCTCAATAGATTTCCTTTTATGAAACTGACCTTAGATCTGTATAAGATAATCAAAACCAAATTAACCATTCTACCAGGTTTCATTTGATTTCGTTTGCATCAAGGTAAAGTAAATTTAAAGGTGTCAAATTAGGGGATCCCATAAACCTATAATGTGAATCCAGCTGAAAGAAGAAAAGTTACCAGAGCGTCTTGTAATTCATGTATAACAGTCTTATCAGAAGTAAGGATATTGCTTCACTGCCAGTGATCCTATTCAGTACCCTGTTGAAGTTATCCAACTTCCCATATTGAATTTTCTTTCACCACTTCATTGTTTTTTTAAGCATATCTGTAATCAATTTAACAATTTCGGCAAAGTTAGGGATGAATCTTCTCAAGAAGTTTATTTTTCCTAAAAAAGACTGAATTTATTTTACATTTCTAGGGATATTTATGGTATCTATCGCCTCGACCCTTTTGGGATCAATTTTGATTCCATCTCTTGACACGATATGACCCAAGAGTTTACTTGTTTCACGATTAACTCTGCATCGCCAAAGGCTTCCAAGTTTTTAATTTTCATTCTCCTGACATCTTCCAATCCTAACACTAGGGCTTCATACTCGCATACATTGTTAGTATGTTCAGTGTTCCATTATAATCTATAAGAGAAAGGGATAACGAATTTGTCACCAAGTGCCACAAAAATCACCTCAGCTCCGGCCCCAAAATAAGATGAGGCACCATAAAAAAACATCTTCCAAACACCAGTGCTATATACATCCTGTTTTACTTTCTCTTTTTCTTTTTTATTTTCTGTACAACTTTCTTCTATACATACATCAATATCGCCATCGATAGATAAAATACAATTGCCTAAATCTTGATCAACAATATAAATAGGGTAGTTGTTTTGGTTATGTGGGTCACTTACCGTGAATGCTAACCTGGTTTATCTGTAAAAACGCATGAACTGTCCTCCAAAGACCGAGATCATGGCATACGTCACGTCGAGTTGGAGGGATCCTCCAAGTCTAGCACCCCAAGACTTGGATAAGAGCATACCATCCTTCGGGGGTATATCAGCGACGACCACATCCATCAGAATGCCTTTCACGGGTATCTGTGCAAGATTGATGACTAAATCCTTTATCATGCTTATACACTTAACCTTTCTTGAATTGAATGAATATAAATCTCCATAAGGTCTGGTAATTTCAAGACCAAGCTTCTCCATAATGGCTTTAGGAATTACATTGTGAGAGGCTCCAGAATCTAACATGCAATTATGGATTAAGTGATCATGTATAGTCAGAGTGATATAGAAAGGGGCGATGATGTCTTTGGCACCATCGAAATGTGGGCCAAAAACTATGTTAGGCTTGTTATCTTCTAAATTTATGACATCGGCCTGACTTTCGTTTTCTGAAAAATTGATTAATTTGGCGATTTGTTTCTTGTAAATTGGATTTTTTGCCAGTTTGACAAGAGGTATAGGGATTTTGATTTTATTTATTTCATTTTCTAGATTAAAACTTCCTATTGTTTTTGTCGACCATGGTTTGGGTTTCTGACCCTTTCTTTTTAGCTTTCTTTTGTAGTGAGGTTTTAGTTTCACTTATAGGGACCTTCGTTTTCTATGCGTTTACGACTGATGTCTCCACTGGCTTTGTCTTGGTAGGCTGTGTGTCAACAATTCTAGTTTTTATAGTTTGTTTCTCAACGTTTTTTGAAACTGACTTGTTTGTTTCACCCCTTGAAAAAATATTTTTCACTGGGGGAGTTGCGAGGCTCTTGTTTTTAGGCCTTAGATTGTATTTTTGGTGGAGTTCAGCCATTACATCGTCTGCAATTTCCTGATAGGTTGAATCTTCAATAATACCACTGTTTTTGTTATTTTGGGATCTATCTTTCATGGTTGCAAATCTTTCATAATCTTGCCTCGTTAAAAAAGGTTGTAGGCAGTCGTCACCAAGATTATTATTGTCTTCTTCTACTTCCTCAAAATCGTCCACGTCTTCTCCTCCTATAAAGTTTTTTCTTTTAAAGGGGGATTGAATTTTTTGATCTTCATTCTTAATCTGTCTTGGTGGATTTTGAGGGTTAGTATTCCTTTTGAAATCCTTTTTGGGAAAGTGCTCATTCTTCGCTTGATCTAGCTCTATTCTTGATATCTTATTTGAGAGCTCTTTGATTATTCTTTCCATGTCATCTATTCTATCTTCCGAAGATCTTCTTGATCCGGATGGCCCCCCTTGATCTCTATATCTTCTGGTTTCTTTGTTTCCAGTTTCAAATTCAATTTTCAACTTTCCTGATGCCATCATGTTTGAATCAATATCTAAGGCATCATCTTGCATCTTGGTGAGGTCTACCGATCTCCTCTCCCTCAATAACAGGGAGAAATTAGGGTCGAAAGCCCCAACCAAGGTTACTTTCGCTGCAGGTTGGGAGGGTTTGACCTCGGCTGGGATCTTATTATACAATTTATTGAACCTCTGAGTGAACTCAAGGACTGATTCAAAGTGTTTCTTTCTTAGATCTCCAAATTCAGTTATATAATAGAGATGGTCTTTCCTTTCCCCCCACTATCTAATAAAATCATTTTCAAGTTCCTCATAAGACGGTATAGATCCTGCTGCTAGGCCTTTGAACCAGGTTCTTACCTGTCCTTCAAAAGTTTGAACCAAGAGTCTCAAATAGACATCTTCATGTGCGAGTCCAAGGATATCAGCAAATTGGTTGAAGAAATTGATGTGTTCGGCTGCAGTCAAATCACCCTCTCTTGTGAATTTTAGAAGATTCTTCATGTAGTTTTCAGGTAAGTCATGTAGGGGGACTAGGAGGATCAAAGGGGCATATTTAGCAGCCACCTTTGCAAAGATTCTAGTGGGTGGTACTTGGCCGCCTGCTTCTCCTCCTCTAGCCCCACCTCCAGCAGTAGCTCCTCCGCCGCAGCCATTGATGATTTAGAGGTTGTTGCTTGGAAATTATGAAGAAGGGTTTCAGGAAATTGGTTATTTAGAGAAAGGAAACTTGAGGAAGGGGAACTAGGGAAAAGTGGACTGATTTCTTTGGACTCACAGGGTGAATATAAAGGAGAATCAACAGGAGATGTGTCAAGAAGAATAGGAAAATGAACTTCGCGAAGCGAAGAAGTGTCAATCGAAGCAAGAAGTGATGCAGATCTTTTACCTATGTTGGTGAAAGAAACAGTTGGAAAAATATCGGTTTTAAAATCAGGCAAGACCAAACCAGGCTCAAAGGTTGTAATCTTATTGGTAGGTAATCCCCCATAATACAGTGGGGTATTCGATCCTTCAAAAAGATCTCTAGTGTTCGACTCTGTAATTTTAGGTTGATAAAATCTATTTTTCGGTGATACAGTCTGTTTAAGATATCTTCTTGATTTAAAAAAAAAAAATTGGATCTGGAACCGACGAAGTCTGTTTGTCGTCTCGGTTTCTTCTAGTATTCTTTCGGTTAAAATCCAGTTTATTTATCATGGAGTCAAAAAGTGAAATATAAGGGTAGCCTTATAGGGTTTTTGATCTTTGTTCACTATCAAAGATAGAAAGTGTCAATGTCGTTCTTCCCAGGGAAAAGCTTCGTTTCTTCGTCCCCGACAACGATGCAAAAATAATATGTTGTTCCTCAATTTGTACTTTAAGGCTCTAAAGTACATTGTCAAGGCATCTGAAAATATAAAGAGGGCTAAGGATAAAAAGGTAGGTTATATGAAAAGGGCTATTGTTGATTCCTTAACTGTCTCTGTCTAGCTTCCCAGTTCTCCTGGATGTTGATGTCTCTTTCAACTACTGCCCATGAATGATCTAACTCAACCCGATTGTTTTCCATCTGTAAGATGGTGTTAAATAAATCCGATAGTCTAGGTTCGATATTAGATTGTCTTGTAACTGGGACAGTCATGAGGAATAAAAATTGAAAGAATATATTCTTGTATTTTCTTTTAAGGGTTCGCTATTTCTTCTTCAAAACATGTAAGAAGAACTCCAAAAACCTTGAATTAAAAGTATGACGAAACTAAACGCCGTTTCTGGTATCTGAGTTAAATTTTGAAAAGGGAATATGCATGAAGTAAAAAGAAAACATAAAGATGCCAAATAGGGCGAGGCATCAATTAAAGAGGAATCTCACTTTGTGACATAAGAAGAAAAATAGTTAGGAAGAACTCTTAATAAAGCATATGATATTGAAATCTAAAACTTTCACAGGTCTTGTATCTGCTGATAGCCGATATAGAGGAAAGGTTGTAAACAATTAAATTTCAAGAATAATTAATTACCACAGTAGAGGTTGTACTAAATTGTAGTTAAGCATTCATCAAAGAGATATATGAAAAATATGAAACAACAGAGAAACACATAACTCAAACTTGACCATATCTGGAATCTTCAATCTGTATTTGTATTAATTCAAAAAATATCTTCAAATTCTTCTTTACAATGCGTCCGGAAAAAATCCCTAGATCAGTATCCTGAAATTATATTTATACCAGATCCCTCTATGATTGTTGGTTGGTGATCTCCTAACTCCCAAGGGGAAAAAGTTACAAGAATTGCAAACCCCAACCGTTTGCATGATTATCATTTATTTTCCTATTGTCTCGATAATATAAGTTTTCAAAATGATACTCCATTGTTTTACTGAAGTATCTCCTTCTTTTGACCTGATACATTCAATACATTTTTCAAGAAGATGTACGAAATTTCTGGGAGGTTCTGGAAGATCCTTTGCTTCAAATAAATAGATTTTTCTCTGCGTTTCTGGAAGCCGATCTTCAATCCCCTTACCAGTAAACTTAATTGATTTCAATTTTAAGTTTGGCTTCACTAGCCACCTGTCTATTAGAGTAACATCCATTTCCTTTAACTATGAAATTTCCATTTGAAATTTGTTCAAACCCTCTTTGAAATTTAATGAGTGTCTTACAATTTTTATCTATCCTAATTGCCCAGTGCAATTGTCTCTTCCAATACCTAATGATTCCTTGTCCAATAAATCAAATATTCTTTCACAATCATCTTTGATTTCTTTGACTATTTTCTTATATTCAGCTATGTTGTTTTCCCATACCTTGAGCATGATATCGCCTCTAATCTTCTCTGTGACAGAAAGCTTTAGAATTTTCAATACTTCTTCGTTTTCAAAACATACAAATGCCTTTTGGAAAGTGGCCCTTGCTGCTTTAGCTTATTTTTCTTTAAAAATATTATTATCAAAAGCATTGCTTGTTTCCTAAAAATAATTCTGAATAATATCTACTTGGGATATTATTTTATGTTGCTCGGCTTCTACCTTAGCATGTATTTCCAATGATTGGTCCTGAAAAACTTTCAGGTCTATAACCTGGCCTTTTATTGGATTCAATTTAGCTTGTAGTTGTCTTACCAATTCTTCTTGCTAAATAACCTATATTTGGCTAGTTTGCATCTTCTCGTTCATCTTGTCTAGACTTGACTTAAGCGATTGAATTTCTTTCTTGTCAGTAGCTCTGGCCTGCTCTAGACCTTTATTTATTTCTTCTTTGATATTTTTCTCGGTGTCTTTTAGTTGATATTGCAACTAGGTTATCCTACAGTTACTCCGTTCCAACCTTGCTCTCATATTGCTAACAGTGAATAGATTTGTTGTTGCCAGTGCTCCCATGGAGCCCACCACCTCTGTAGAGAAAACTCCCTCTTTCAAGTTTTGCCCATCCACCAACACCCTGTGTTTCCTTACCATACCACCTTCTCTCATATACATCTCCTGTTTTAATACAACCTTCCTCTTTTTACTGAATAAGTAATCAGAGGGAGGAATTTCTTCTTTGGAGATAGGGTCGAGGTCACTAGCATATACGACTCCTACCTGAGGGAACCCAAAAGTAGATTGTAAAGGGGTCAAGGAAGTGATGGGATTACCCAACTCTGTGGATTTTGTTTCCCCTGTTGTCTTGGGAGTATCAATATGAATAGTAGATGACAAAGAGGGGGTAGATTGACTGGACTCAGAAGGTGTCTCAAACCTTTTTTCTGCTTCTACTCCTACATTCTCTGTCTCTGGGACTTCTTTTTTTTGTAAATAGCCTTCGACCTCCTGTGGGTTTTCCTCGGTGTATTCTTTATTCTGTGCTTTCTGTCCGAAGCATGGGGGAATGTTTTCTTGTTTTGGAGGGGATGTTGTTGCTTCGCCCTGCAATACCTTGGGCAAACCGCTTCGTCTGTGTCTCTGGAAAGTTAGAAGACTGGTGTGCAAGTCAGATTATAATGTCTGTACCTTTCCTAGCATCTCTTCGTAGGTTTTGACCCCTTTGAAAATGTCATCGCAAGGGGATTCCTCATGTTCAAACGCTTTCATGGCACAGTGGGCCATGTGGCTCCCCACTATTTGATAAGGGTCGTGTTTCCTGTGTTCGAGATTCACCAACTTGACCTCCTCAAGAGCTACAACTTCAACTTTGGAATGACCCAGATTGAGTAGCGAAAACCTTCCAATCTATATTAGAAAGACTGGCCAAAATTTATTTTGACATGTCTTCAACTCTATCCCAATACTGCCTGTTATTATCTGATGAACTACCTCCCTGCATACCAGTCTGTCAAGGAGGAATTTCGGAAGTGCATGAGGAGGGATAGAACATCCGAAAACCCTGATATAGAAGAAATTCTCCTCAATAAACCAATCAGAAACCTCCTTGAGGTTTCCTATGACTGACTCTGAAATATGGCGGGGTGCACAACCATACAGCATCTGATGCACTAGTATCACCATGAAATGACAATTTTCGTAAAAAGAATCCTTAACATTTTCTTCCCACAGCTTAGAATGATATTTATGAATCGGTTCAGTGCAGGTTGGGTTCCAACTCCAATTCATCAAAGGGAAAGGGTAAAATCATGAAGCTGGGTAACACTTTCGTGACAATCGGGTTTCCAAAATTTTTAGCGGCAATTTTTCGACCGAAAAGAATTTTTTTCGGCCGAAATATTTTTTCGGCCGAAAAGTTTCACGTCAAATTTAATGGTGCCCTCAAAATTCGTGTACAATGTTTTTTGGATGAATTATTTTCCCATGGTAAGCATATTTCGGCCGAAATACTTTTTGGCCGAAACGTTTATTTTTAACGGATTTCGTTAAAAACTAGATTTCGGCCGAAAGAATATTTCGGCCGAAAGAATATTTCGGCCGAAAACCTTAAATGAGAGTGTTTGCAGGAAATTGCAAATTCTCTCCATCTTATTTCATCTTTGGAGGTAGCGGACTCCTACAAATACTTAGAATTTAGTTTGATAATTGATACCAACATTTTCAAAATTGAATCTACTTTCATTGGGTATATTTTGTTTTCATTTTCATTGTTTTTATCTAATTTTATTTAATTTTATAAAAAAATCACTGCATAATATTTTTAAGTGAGATTATGATTCGGTGAAATGAAAAAACCATATCTCTAAAAATACACAACGGAAAATTATGGAAAAAATATATTCATAATTGTTGAAATGTTCTCGTCAAAAGGGTATTTTTAGATTTTACTTTTAAGTAAAAATTAAGATAGATACAAGGTGTATAAAAACACGTGTTTAAAATATGCAACGTTTTCAACTTGGTCAACTTCAAAAAATTCTAGAAATTATAATATTCATCCATTAGATTCAAAATTATAGTCATAATAAAATAGAGTCTCTGTAGATTGTTGTAGTATATTTCATTTCTTAAAAACATAAGTTTAATAATAGATACATTGTTGTGGAAAACAATAACTCATTATCATTCATTTCATGTTTAACGAACATACTGCTAAACAATTGTCAAATTGACATATCAAATCTTGATAAAAAAAAATTGAAAAATAGTCATTGGAAAGATAACAAAATTATTTACAAGTTTTTTTTTTACTATAAAGTGAAATTCTAAATACAAAAAATACTTTTGTATGCCGGAAATTGAAGAACTTGTGAAAATACAATTTTTTTTGTCATAAAACAAGCAAAAGTGTTACCCAGCTTCATGATTTTACCCGAAAGGAGTCGTGAAACATATAGCGTCCATGATATATGCCGACATGTAAAAGACTACTGGTCGGCCATTGGATCTCACGGTTTGATACTCTATAACCTCCTTAGCTAGGCTATTGTTGGGCTCTAAAGATGTCCTAAAAACAACTTCTATGCATCAACCAAAGGTAGGCGTTGGCACAAGCATTTTACTTGTAGCCTACGTAGGTTCTTACCTTCTGTTTTCAATACCCACCCTCCAAAGATGCAACACCTATAAAGGAACAACAATCATAAAGGGAAGGACAGTTGTTCTATTCAAAGGAACAACACGACCTGCAAAAGGAACAACAATCAAAACAAAAGGAACAATAGTTGTTACATTGGGCCGAACTAATGTTGAATTAATTGCATTGTAGTATTTACCCAAATATCTAATTTGTCAACTCGGGGTTCATAAACTGACGAAGCACACACAAAGTATATGCAAGATTGAAGCGGGACTAATCTAATCTAATGTTTAAGCTACAACTGAAATTGAATCATTAATCTAACACGACTGAAATAGAATAATTAATCTAACACACGACTTGGAATTGAATTAATCTAGTTGCATAAATGAAATTAATCTAGGAATGAGAAATTGCATGAAGGAATTAATCTAGAAATGGAGAACTACATGAAGGAAAAGCAAGTACAACATGTGAAGAGTTAAATAACACAACAACATATGTGAGCTCATGCCAATGAAGCAATCTTCTATTACAATAACCAAATCAATCTTCATAACAAAATAATAAAAGCA
>JASDQU011442237.1:0-17361 GCA_032191745.1 Picea mariana | reverse complement strand
ATTCCTATCACACCATCAGCAACATGAGAATTTTCTAGGGTTGTTGAGTTAGGGGTGGTAGAAGGAAGAGGAACATCAGGGATCAAGTCGTAAAGTGTGCCTGTTTGTGAATAAACAAGATCTAGGTATTGAGAAAGACTAATCGCCTGCTCTTCAGTGACAACTCCACCCATGGAAATATCACGGTTGATTTTACTAATGAATGATTTGGTGAACCACTCAGCCAATAACTGATCAGGAAGGTCGATTTTGATCAAATGTCATCTTTGTCTCCACTCATGAATGTGATCAGAAATATGAGTGGCAGAATATTTCTTAAAGGAAATCAAAATTTTGGTTCATGTCTCGTAACAAATTGGCAATTGGTAATGTGTGAGGAAATCCATGGCTAGGGTATTAAATTCATTAAATAAGCCTCGTGGTGATTCTATGTACCACTTTGTTGTCGAACTCATGAGATTTCGCTAGAAGAGTCGTAACCTAATGGAGTTGACCATCAACGAGTTTGATGAACACCAAAGTTGAAAAGTCATAACATAATTGTTTGGGTCTCCTCTCGGTCGACCATCAAACTTGGGAATGTCAAATGGTAATTTGGCCAGTATGACGGTCCAATAGGGAGAATGTGAGATAGGATCATTCAAGATCCTAGACAAGTTGGKTAAACTGTCTATTCACTYGAGGATATTGGTGACTTTGGGGAGGAAGTCTCGTTGGTATACTAGTAGGATCGTAAGCAGCCTACATGTAAGTAGAAAGTCCTGACAGATTCRTTCGTGGAGGATTTGGAGGCATATAGCCCATAGGGTTGGGTTGATTAGATATGTTCYCTTGAAAAGGGACACTAGAGTGAACGTTTGGACCCTAAGCGAGATACAAAGAACCTAGATATGGCTAGCCAAAGTTAGGGGGTACAAAAGAGTTAACTTGAGGATGTTTCCCACTAGATGATTGTGGATTTCCTTGGGAAAGAAGGTTCCAAAGTTGGGCTAGTGATCCCGATGTGTTTTTTCCATACAGTGGGTTATAGGCTCCAACCTGAGGTTTTACTCCAAGTTGAGGTTGTGTCCCAATTTGAGTTTGACCCCAAATTGAGGTTTCCCTCCAGCTTGAGATTGACCTCCAACAGGGATCTGGTAACCAKAAGTGAACGAATGATTGGTGCCTCCAATTGGATTGGAGCCAGTAGAGCCAGATCACCCAAGAAAAGGCGGATAAGACCCTCTAGAGAGGACTTGAGAAGGTGTAGGAACAAAACCAACAGCAACATTGTACCCAGGAGGAACAAAAAKTCAGAAAACTTCGGATGGAACCTGGGTARGAATAGCAATGGAAGAATTTAGAGTTCTATACGTAGGTGGAAATGATGGATTCGGTCTAGATGGAAGTGGTGTCCCAATTGGGGCCTGGGAGATAACCAAATTCTCGGTAGGAATTACGGTAGCTTGTGGGACCATAGTAGCATGGGCCATCTAGAAAGTAGGAATATAGTGAGAACCAATCAAAATTTGGTATGAAATAGTGGTGACGTTACTGGTAGCACCAGTAAAATGGTCTAGGGGTACCGTATAGGTGACAGACGTCTTAGGCACTTGTGATGTCGTAGGTCGATTGGGACTCGCTCCTAATTTCCCATATATATCATGTACTATCAAAGGAAGGAAACCAAAACCAGAAGCTCCAATAGTGTGAGTTGGGGTCCTAAATGATTCACCTTGAAAAAGTGGATCCTCTACTCCAGATCTTGCATTAGTTTCGGTCAGTACTCCAGTATTATCGACAACAACAATTTCTCCAGGTGAGTTCATACATGTGTTCGGTCTAAGGGGAGGGAGTCTGAATGCCTCTAAAGAGTCCAAAATAATTTTAAATCCTTCTAAAGAGTGTGTGCTTCCACCTTCAGAAGCTACCTCATTGTTGACTACTTCCTCCGGAGAGCCTTCTGGTGAGTTAGGAGGTAAGGGTTGGTAACCTTACAAATATTCCGGGGGTATCCCTTGCATCCTGCATGAACGACGAAGGCCAATGTTGCTCAAACTAAGTAAAGAATGAAAAAATAAATCTATGGCCTCTAAGAGAAAACAACAACAGTCACTAATAAAATCTAGGAATCAAACCAAGCAAATAAAACCCTCTTATTTCGAAGTCACTAGTTGGTGATGAAATCCAATGTCGCAAAATCAAGACAAGAAGGGGTCGGGATAAGCAGGTGGAAAATTTACATTGATGACCTCATTAACAGACTTACACCCTAGTGCAAGMTCCCACACATAATCRTGGGTATACCCTCTAAGCAGTCYGAGTGAGTTTGGCCAACGTCAATTCCAGGTACTTTGAAGACTTGCCCCTCCATAGTCACCTCGTGTAAATACCCTAAATAKATAGGCTACTAAKCTTACCAACTACAACAGTGATGCATGSRGAAAYAGTCGACGGTCTGATCCACRCGCAAAGGCAGRGTATCTAGCTCGAAATCAACTTGAAAGGCTTCCACTCATCATTGTGGTTATACCTTCAAGAGACCCCCATAATACACGCAATATCTACACCAAGACCAACAAAGMAGGGTGAGTAACTCTTCCAGTCTTAATGTGACCTCAAGTTTGACCCTTGTGTGAGAACGGCTTCCCAGGACAAAATGTAGCAATTGGATTTGAACTCTCCCTATCACAAGACACTATTGTGTGTTTTTATGCTTTGGAGAGTGTTCCTTACAACCTATTCCAAAGCGCTATCCTAGCTAATGTTGGTGTAAAACATCCCTAGAAAATAWAAGTTACTAATTAAATTTTAGATTTTCATTGTATTTTAGAGGTTGTTTCTTACTAAAAAAGGATATGGAAGTGAAACTGTTGATGTATTGACCTTGACCCAATAAAATGAAAAAAGAGATGAATGTGGAAATTTCAATTCAATGAACTCTAGTTACAGTAGGGAGAAGATATTTTTCGTTCGAAGTACAACAAGCTACTAATTGCAATTTCGTTTTCTTGAATGAACACAATTTCAAACAATCATAAGCTATCAAATTTCCCAATTTTCTTTCAACAAAAATCGAATGCAAAAAATTTCTTATGAGCGATTACCAAAAAGAATAGATGACTTTAATTCTTCCTTTCCAAAACCAAATTAGAGATATAACAAAGAAAGGAAAAAGTAATCAAAGAAAATAGATACACTCAACAAAATACCCAAATCAAACTTTCAATGAAGATAAAAATGAAGATGGAAAGAAAGTGTTTCGCCAAATGCAACCGAAAATATCTTTCAAATCAAATAAGCAATCCAAAAAATGTAGAACGACCCAAAACTTTCATTAAATCAAAAGGAATTTTATCAATCAAGCACTCGGATCTAGATCCATAGATTATATCCTTGTTGACAAAAATCAAGAAGCAAAAAACTTGTGAAATGACAAAGAAAGACTTTCAATCCTTGAAAACCAATCAACGACAAGTCTTAAAATCAGAAAAAATAGTTAGATACTGGCATCAAAAGTTCATCCCAAGTGATCAAAGAAAAATTGGGTGATAGAAGACAAAAAGGCCTAATCTAACAAATCCTACAGGAAATGTTGCAGCTCAGTAGGAAGGTACAGTGCATCAAAAAGAGGTCGTCGCAGGCTAGCTATGATACGGAATGCAGTGATTTCACACTGAATTAAATAGGCAGGATGCGGCGATCAAGGAACGTCACAGGATGTATATGGGATATAGTGTCATGATCTTTGTAACTAAGGAAAAATTGGACTAATGACAAAGAATCTAAATTAACTTTCAGACCGAGGGAGTCCAGATGGATCACCCACAGACTCAGAGACTAGAATAAAAAAAAGGAGGTAGGCTAAATGCAAATGGACTGCAAAAAACCAAAAACAAGTCATATCCCCAGTATGGTCGCCAATTTTGTTATTGGATTTATCGATAAATAAGGACATGAACTGATCTCCCTAGATCCAACTAGATGTGGAACAAAACAAGACAAGACATGATGCTTTCCCTAAGATCTAATCATTGAATTTACTATCCAACAAGAGATGAGTGACATACCATTTAAATATTGCTTCCTTGTATCTTTGTTGTCCTCGCTCCACTCCGGTGCTCTTGTGATATTGGATCTGCAAGGGAACACAAACCAACCAAAGTGAAAGAAACAATAGTATACTCAATGAAAGCGTATGCATGTGATGAAGGAATCATGCAATAAAATGAGAATGATTTTATGGGAAAGAAACATGCCACTGTATTATATTAAGTAAAAGTGGAAGATACAACCAAATAGCCTTGATGTTGCAATGTCCCCTTTCAGTGGCCCTTTGCTCCAACACACACACTTGCTCCAAACTTGCATGAAGAAGATTCTCAATAACTTGATGAACTAAAATGAACCCCTCGAGCATCAACTGAAGTAGAATTCTTCACACAATTCTTAGCCTATTCAACCTTCATTAACCTTAGCCTTTTCCATGAGAAATCCCTCTTTATATAGGGGAAAGAGAGATGTTCGAAGAGATTAGGATGATCCCACGAAATCAAAGAAGTGAGTAGGATCCCAACCATATGGATGCCACCTCACCTTCTAGAATATCCCCTTCTAGAACTTTCGTGAACTTCAACCTTTTCTTTATCTTTCAGCATCGCCGCACACTATTTATAGAACATCCTACGATGACGTTGCAAACCAGTTTCAGGGCAGAGGGCGATGATTAGGCATTGTCGCACCCTGTGTATAGTGCAGCCTGCGGAAATCTTCTTTAATAGGGTTTTTTAGAAGATAAAGCCACTCACTTTTCTCATGAAGGAAGGCTCTTTTTGGAACATGAACACATGTTGTAAAAGGATCATTAGGGTGACCAAAATAACATGTAACAATAACCTCCTCTGAAATAGACTATAAATGATGCTAGGGACCATACAAAGAAAACTTAGATGCTCCTTTTCCAAGAATCCCCCTCCTTTCTCCAGATCGAGCCAAACTCCTCAAGGTGGTGTGCCCCCCTAGCTGGAAACCCTTTAGGTTACACACTATATTGCTTCTGCCACTAGATCAAACCCATGCAACACTGTAGAATGGTGTGGGAGGATTATTTCACCTCTGGGACCAAGCCTGGATCAAGGAAGGTGGAATGTTTAACCATCGAGTTGATCTCTAGGGTTTTAGACTCAAAACCCTCAAAATTGCTAGTGCTCAAGAGCTCCAATGAAAAATAAGATAATAATACAAAATACCTTAGAAGTGCACCCTGCCCTTTATTTTATATCTCCAGTATATTCATTTGTTGAGTTAGTTAACCCCTAGGGTTAACTCTTAACCCCTAGGGTTAACTCTTAACTTTAACTCCCTTTTCTTTTCTTTCGTTGAGTTACCCTTTTTCACACAAAGTCAACTCAGTAATAGAATGTTATGTTTAGGAAGTGTCTTTTGGTTGACTTTGTCCCCAAGATGCTCGAGACTATAGTCTAGTGGGGATAGCTAAACTAATGATTCTCTCTAGACCTCTTCATCAAGAGGTGGGGGACATTATAGTCTCCCCTGTTAGAAATTGCTTGCCCACAAGCAATTCTAGACCTGTCTCCTGGATCAACTGTTCCTCTTCCCAAGTGGCATCCTCCATGGGTAGGTTCTTCCACTTAATCAGATATTCTCTTATGCTTCTTTTCCTCAATTTTTTCTCCCTGAGTTCAAGTATCTCTTCTGGTATCAGTACCAACTATCCTTCTTCATCCATAGGTGGAAATTCCTCAATAGGAGTGATATGCTTGTCGATGGCCCTCTTCGAACAAGAAACATGGAAGAAATTGTGTATTTTGCTTCCCTGTGGTAGATCCAACTCATATGTCACAACCCATATCCTCCTGTTGACTATGTATGAACCAAAAAAATGAGGTTGGATCTTCTCTACGCGACTTCTCTTAATGGATGCTTGTCTGTACGGTTGAAGCCTCAAATAAACCAAATCATCGACCTCAAATGTGTGCTCAACCCTGTGCTTGTCTGCCTATACCTTCTCTTGATTTTGTGCCCTTTGTAGGTGGTCCTTTAGTTCCCTGAGTATGTCTTGACTCTGCTAAATCCAATCCTGAACCATGGGAGCCCTATTGTCACCAAAGGAAATCTCTTCAAATGAAAGGGGGTCATAGTTGTATAAGGCCCTAAATGGTGGCATACCAATGGACATATGATGGGTGGTGTTGTAGCAGTATTCCCCCAAGTGAAGCCATTTAACCCATACCTTATGTTTCCCTGCCACATAATTCTTGAGGTAGCCTGATGGTGATAACTGGTACTAGGTGTTAGGGCCATACCTACTAACCTGAAGAGCTTCTGCCAAAATGTTCTCATAAACCTATTGTCCCTATCACTCACAATGGTTTTGGGAAAACCATGCAATCTGAAAACTTCCCGGAAGAACAGGTCTGCAACTTGTGTTGCACTATAATCTGTGGCAATGGAAAAAAAGTGTGCAAACTTAGTCAACTTGTTGTTGCACATTATCTTCATCACCCTTATGATCGTTAATGATGTAAAATTATTTGTTTCCTTCAGAGGGGTCAATGGCCTAAATTCCTAAAGAAAGAAGGGAGAAGAACTTTCCCTAAGAGAAGAAGTTGTATTTTCCTTTGTAAAAACCCTATTACGGAGTATTTCTGCAGGCTTCTATATACACAGGGTGCGGAAATGCCTAATTTCCGCAGGCTGCACTATAGCTAGGTTGCAGAGTTTTTGAAGGATGCACTATATCTAGGGTGCGACGGCCTTTATACGTGGGAAAAATGGGTGTCTTCTCGATGCTTCTAGAAGGAGAATATTCTATGGTGAGCTGGCCTCCGAATGGTTTGGATCTTACTCACTTTCATGATTTAGTGGGATCATCCTAACCTTCTCACCTTGTCCTCTTCATCTTATAAAAGGAGAGGAGCTCTCATGAAGAAAGTTAGGTGGATTGATCTTGGGAAATTTATGTTGGCTTTGAGCTTTGCTTTGTCAAGATAGATTGTGAGTAGCTATCAGATACATAGTCTCAGAATCCATTGGAGCAAGAAGTGTGTGGGAAGCAAGGAATTGTTGGAAGGAACCTAACTACATCAAGGCATCTGGTTGTATCTTTATTCCACATTCTTTAATACAGATATACTTTTCTTTCCTATATGAATGTTATTTTTCCATATTGTACGATTCCTTGATCACGTACATAGTTTCATATCAAATAGACTATGTTATTCTTGTATTCATTGGCTTGTGTTTATTTGCAGATATTTCTCATAAACCTCATGATGGAGCTTGGATTGCATTAGCGAAGCTGAATATTCGATATTTAAAAGGTATGTCCTAGATGCATTTCCCATTTGATAATTGAAATCTAAAGAAAGAGTAGTGTACTATCTTGTTTTGTTCTAGTTTCATAGTGAATCTAGGGAGATTAGTTTATGTTCGCATTTATTGATTTATCCAATAACACTTGTCCACTACCACGAAAATGTAGTATTTTCCCTGAGCCTTGGGAAACCCTGTGATGAAATCCATAGACATGCTTTCCCATTTGTGCTCTGAAATGAGAAGTGGTTGTAGTAATCCTGTTGGGTGAGTGTGTTCATCTTTGTTGGCCTGGMAAGTGATACACTCTTTGGTGTGGCTCATCACATCTTCTTTCAAACCCTTCCAATAAAACCTCTCTTGAACCTGTCTGTATKTCTTGATGAACCCTTGATGCCCTACTGTTGGTGAATCATGGCATGCTTGTAGCACCTTGGACTTAAGGGTTGATTCAGGAACCAAGAAAATTCGGCCCTTGTAGTATATGATATCATCCATGATCCTGAAGTTGTCATCTTGTACCTATMCATCCATCACTTCGCATGCAAWTTTTTTTTTTGAATAGTCCACCAAAAGGTGGGCCTTCCAATCCACTGAGATATCGGCCATGGCATAAACTAATGGTCTTCTGGATAAGGCACCTGCTACCTCATTATTCTGTCGTTTGACAATTTCTATGTCAAAGTCATAAGCTTGTATTTTTCTCACCCACTTATGTTGCCTCTCGTTCAAGTCCTTCTAATCTAGGAAGTACTTGAGGATGTTGTTATTTGTCCTCACAACGAATTTTTCCCCAACCAAATATTCCATGAACTTAGCCAATGCATGCATGATGGCTAGCATTTATTTGTCATAGATGGTGTAGAGGAGCTCGTGACCTCTCAATTTTCAGCTTTCATAGACAATAGGATGCATGTTCTGCATAAGCACTGCTCCAATTCCTTCCCTTGAGGCATCACACTCTACTGTGAAGGGTTGTGTGAAATCTGGTAGGGCCAATACTAGACATGTACTCATCACTTTCTTCATTTTTTCAAAGGTTGATTGTGCTTCTGGGATCCACTTGAATGCCCCSTTCTTGGTTAAATTGGTCAGAGATGCACAAAGTTGAGAGAAACCTTTGACAAACYTCCTGTAATAGAAACAAATGCCCAAAAACCCCTTCAACTCTRTGAGTGTCCTAGGTGTGGGCCAGTCAACTATAGCTTGTATTTTTTCTTGGTGTACCTATACCCCCTTCACTGGACCAATGATGTGCCCTAGATAAAGGACCTCTGTCATTCCAAATTCACATTTGGATTCCTTAGCATATAAGGATTGTTCTTCCATGATAGCCAAAATATGCTCCACGTGTTGAAGGTGCTCCTCCCAAGTTTTTCTATAGATCAATAAATCATCAAAGAAGACCAATAGGAACTTCCTTAGTTTCTTGTTGAACAAATGATTCATGCAATACTAGAAGGTGGCTAGAGCATTAGTCAGCCCAAAAGGCATGGACAAAAATGCATAGTGTCTATAGTGACATCGGAAAGAAGTCTTGGAGATGTCTTGCTCCCTCAATTTGATCTGATGATAGTTGGAGCACAAGTTAATATTTGTGAAGTACACCGCCCCATGGAGATCATCTAATAGTTCATCAATCCTTTGGATGGGGTATATAATTTTATTGTCTTATTATTTAGATCCCTATAGTCAATACACATGCACATCATCCCATCTTTATTTTTCACCAATACCACTGAAGATGCAAAGGGACAGGAACTTGGCTTGATGTGGCCCATTTCTAACAACTCTTTAATGGTCTTTTAAATTTAATCTTTATCTTTCTTGGGGTGGCTATAGGGAGTGGTGATGACAAGTTTCTCACCCTCTTCCAACTCTATGATGTTCTCAAACCCCCTATCTAGTGGTGCCCCTGGTGGTATAGGCTCAAAGACCTTGCTATGCATGTCAATGATTTTATGGATATCTGGTGAGTAGTACTTTTCCCCTTTATTATCTACCCTTATTGATATTCTACACTTTGTTTCATAAACAATGTCTTCCCTCCCGAAGATGGCCTCCATGTGTTTTGTTGTCACTACTCTCGATGGGTTGCCTGTCATACCCCTGAGAACCACCTTTTTCCCATTTTCTTCTGTGAAGGACATTTCCATGGTTTTCTAATTTGTGGTGATAGGCCCCAATGTACTAAGCCACTGTAATCCAAGGATGATGTTGGTGTATGGAAGGTCTGTAACATATAAATCATGTGCCAAATCATGTCTGCCCACTATAAGTTTCATTCTCGGATTGTATCTGTCACAAGGCATGGTGTGCCCCCCCTACTACTTCTACAAGAAATCCCTCAAACTCAAATGTCGGTATATTTCTTCTTTGCAGTAAGGCTGAGTCAATCAAGTTGTGTGAGGCACCTCCATTAATGAGAACTAAGACCTTCTTCCCTTGTAGCACCCCTCTCATCCTGAAAGTGTTGAATTTAGGTATCGTGCTGATGGATCCAAGTGTCACCTTCTCATCTGCTGTAAGGTCATGACTTGCATCTTCCTCTTATGCCTATACTGGGAATTTTGCCTCTATGTTCTATAGATGGCCGAAATATTCATCCTCCTCATCATCTGAGATCATCTCAATGTAGTGGGATTTTCCCTTACCCATGCATTTATGTGTTGGATCCCATGGTTCTTTGCAGGTGAAGCAAAATTTCTTCCTCCTTAATTCCCTCCTAGTGGGATCATCCATCCTACCCCTTCCTCAATCAAACCCCCTTGGGTCTCTCCCTCCTTGGTTCATAGGAGGTCTTTGGTCTCTACCCCATTGGTTTAGAGGAGGTCTAGGGGTGAATCTCGTCTTTGATGTCGATCCTAAGTCTTTGGTCTTCCAAATGGCATCATGCAAGTTGGTAGGCTTAAAATCCTTGACCCAACCTCTCAAGGGATCCATCAACCCTTATGTGAAGAGCATCATAAGTCTCGATTGAGATACATCATGTACCATCACTTCTATTCTCTAGAACTCTTCTATGTAAACCTTAGGTGATTCTGTCTGTCTGAGCTATGTGAACTCCCTAAAAGGTAGCCCTGAGTCCCCCTTGTCAAACCTATCAATGATCCTCTGTCTGAACTCTACATAGGATGTGATCTGATTGTGACACAGTGTGGTCAACCCATGGTACCACCAATCATGAGCCTTTCCCTCCAAGCACATGGTGGAAAATTTTATGGAATCCATCTCCCTCATGGGGTTAAGTTGTAGGTAGGTATCCAGTTTCTGCACCCATGCTTGTGCATTCACCTTAGAAGATCCATCAAAATAAGGAATCTYCATCTTGCCTAACCTGCACTCCAATTCATAGTTGGGCCTTTGATAATGTTTAGGCTTACCCCGAAACTTGATTCTATAATACTGGTCCAACGTGACTTGCCTCTAGAATCTTCCACTCAAGGCATAATATTCCTTGGCACACTACTCAAAGTTGTCTTTAATTTCATCCTCATAGTTGTGTTGTGGCTGGTTATCCAGGAATGTAGGTAGATAAGGTCTAGGGGTGGCCCTACTATGTGTTTCTCCCTGAGGATATCCACCTCCATAAATATTTCCCTTAGTGTGATAATGAGGGCTATACTTCTGCTGATGTCTAGTTCCCCTAGATTCCATGTTTATGTAAACCTCTGGTCTCTTCCCTGCATGGGTCATCTGTAATAGGAGTTGTGCAAGTTTTTCCTGGATGGAATTCACTCTTCCCAGGGTCTTTGTCATTTCAAGTTGTCCATTGTGCACGGCTTCTTGGTTTTCCTCTAGATGATGAACAAGGGTGCTTTGTTTCCGATTTATGGAGTGTTGTAACTCCTTGGCGAACCCTGCTAGAATTTGTGGCTCATTGTCCTCACCTGAACCCTCCATCTTTGCCTATGTTTCACTTGCCTGCTTCCTGTGTCTTCCCATGTAAATACTAGTGAACTTATGCATGCGCTAATCCCCACAAGATAGGAGGATCAATGCTTTCATACCACTGTAATGTTCCCAAGCCAAATTTTTTTCTTGGAACACTAACTACTTATTGTTTGTTATGTTTTGCTTATGTTTGCAATTTTACTCATGCATTAGGGTTTACTTTAAGCAATGGAATAGTTGATATGAAACATATAATCATAAACAAGACAAGATACACAAAGAACACCAGTATAGGACCAATAATGTCATATCTTACCTTTATTTAGATAGCAGGAAGATCCTTTGAACAAGAGATCTGCAGATCTGGAAGAAAACCCCAATAATATCAAATATGGGTTGCCAGCCGATACAATAATAAGAAATACAAATATAATAGCCTCCCAAAGGATGTATGAGAATAATATCCAAGCCTCCAAAGGCTCACAACATGCAGGATAAGACTGAAGATAAGAGAACCCGTTCAATATATTGCATAACCCCTCCAATTGGCTAAGTTGCGCACTGCTCTGGCTACTGATGAACCCTCAAGTTTTGGCCCTCCTCTTTCTGAGCTCCAAATGCCTCCAAACATTCCTGGAATGTAGAAAAAGATATTAGATTCCTTCTGGCCAAGTTTCAAGCTGAATGGAGAAGTTCTGCTTCTCTAACTGAGCAAACCCTCTACTGGTTTGCACCCTCTTGGTTTGACTGAATCAACAAGATTTTGTTCTCCCCTCTAGGAGCCTCCAACTGCCACCAAAATCTCCAGAATGGTATATCGAGCCAATACGAACAAGCTGATCAAATCTCATAACAATATATGAAGATCTGGGCTAGTAAAAAATGAAAACCACTTCTTGCAATGCGCCCTTCTCTTATCCAAATCGTGCCAAGCTCCAAGAAATAAACTGTTAGGACAACCTCCTCTGGAATAGACTAGAAATGATGCTAGAGACCATACGAAGAAAACCCAGATGTTCCTTTTCCAAGAATCCCCCTCCTTTCTCCAGATTGAGACAAACTCCTCAAGGTGGTGGACCCCCCTAGCTAGAAACCCCCTAGGTTGTGCATTAGATTTCTTCTACCACTAGATCAAACCCCTGAAACACTGTAGAATGGTGTGGGAGGATTAATTCACCTCTTAGACCAAGCCTGGATCAAGGAAGGTGGAATATTTCACCATCGAGTTGATCTCTAGGGTTTTAGACGTAAAACCCTCAAAACTACTTATGCTCAAGAGCTCCAATGCAAAATAAGATAATAATCCAGAATGCCTTAGAAGTGCACCTTGCCCTTTCTTTTATAGATCCAGCCTTGTCATCTGTTGAGTTAGTTAACCCCTAGGGTTAACTCTTAACTTTAACTCCCTTTTCTTTTCTTTCGTTGAGTTACCCTTTTTCACACAAAGTCAACTCAGTAATAGAATGTTATGTTTAGGAAGTGTCTTCTGGTTGACTTTGTCCCCAAGATKCCTGAGACTATAGTCTAGTGGGGATAGCTATACTACTGAGTCTCTCCGAACCTCTTCATCAAGAGGTGGGGGACATTATATTGCATTTGGTTCCAAGTTCCAACCACTTATTCATACCTAGAGGGAATTGAACCATGGTAGATAGCTTGAGATGTTGTTATCTTCACATGTAGACCAAAACCCCATTGTTAGTAGTTAATGTCCATTTGTTCGTGTTATGATTTTTTTTTATTTTCAATATTCTACCATTTCATTCTAACAGTATCTAGGCATCTCCCATGGGTCATGATGATCTTTTTAGTATTATAATAAATCACAATCAACTACGGGGAAGGTGGTAACAAAGATGTTTGACATTCCTTTTTACCCAAAGAAGAAACATCTAGAAGAAAAAATATGTGCATAAATGGATTTAAGGCTCAAGTTTTCCATCTTGTTCCTGGTCCTTGTTAACATATAACTTAACTACCTGAGATTACAATCATCATGTCCTATCATTATTAAATCTTAATAATAGGTGGTTGTTGTGCACATGCCATGTTTTGTTTGTATTTCAATAGGTTGCAAATGTTTGATATATGATCCTATGTCAACCTATACATGCATATACCTGGACTTATGGAACCATTAAACTTATACTTCTATAAGTTTCCAAGCCATGATAGAACTAGCCATCTTTGCAAAATTTTCATCCAAACATCTAATAATTGATGCTCAATCAATGAACTTGTTTTACATAACCCTACATACCATACTTAATAGCCATAACACCATAAACTAAAGGTATTCATATATCCAATGAAGCCACCCAAGATTCTCATATAATGCATGAGTCATTCCCTTCTATATTCTCATTAACCAAAATAGTGACAATTGTGGCAGTGAATAGAAATAGGTTGGTACTTCAAATATTTTGCCTCTACCAAGMAATGGTTGAACACCCACATCCAATTTTTTGAATAAAAGGGTCAATATCCAGTGTCTTGCATCATTAATTTCTTGATTTCTAAATATTCACACTATTTCACTACCGRAAATGCAACACTCTCACCTCACCATCTTATAACAACGTGCTTTTTGCACCTTTATGGGAAATTKCTAGTACAATTTCCCATCCTTTAGAAGGTAATCACAAAATTATTCATATGATGGGGTTGTCATGAAGTTCCAAGAGACTACTTAAATGCACACTAAGTCTATACCATGCACATAAACTTCTCTAAAAGTGTTGAACCAAAACTATCAAAAATATACAAACACTACTAATCTCATTATTGGAGGTCTTGATAGGAAATCTGCCACTTTATTTGCACTTCCTTTATTATACTTAATCACAACATTAAACTACTACAATTAAGTAATCCACTTCATGTGGCATACATTATCAATCTTGCTATGTCTATAGAAATCGAAGAGATATATGGTTTATATGAATGTGAGCTTCTTTTCGAAGCAAATAATGTTGTAAGTGATTCATTGCTTTAGCTAGCACACACATCTCTTGGTTATACACTAAGTTATTAAGAACAAAGAAGTACAAATTCTTAGAGTAGCATGTGATGAATATTTAGTTTTGCACCGATACCATGCCCATGGCAAACGAGTCCAACTCAATCACGAAGAATTTTTGAATGTTACTTAGGATGAGCACATGTGCAATCACAACTTGGTCCTTGATCTCTTTGAATGCTTCTTGGCACATGGTGTCCCAAACAAAATTGACTTAGTTGTGATCCAATGCATTAAGAAGGTTCACACATAAGAAAACTATGTGATGAATTCCCGAGATAATTTGTCATTCCCATGAAGCTTTATACATCATGAATGTTCTTCAATGATGATCAATGGATGATGCTTGAATTTTTTGTTGAATCAATGTTGAGTCCACCTTGGTCCACACAAAATCCAAGATAAACAAGTTATAATAGCCTAAATATACACTTCTTCATGTTCCCAAGTAACTTCTCTCTACAATTCTACTAGTACATAGTTTAGGTAGCTTCGTGAGTGGGCATCCCAAGTTTTACTAAAAACCAATATGTCATCTATGTACCTACCAACCGTTCAAATAATCATTAACATTTTTTGAAGGTTGTCTTCCATGTATTTTCTTACTTAACACAAATCATATAATAAGAAGACTTTAGGTTGATCTTATTGAAGTTCTTAGCTCCATGCAATTGATATAGTAGATTGTCGAAACATGATAATGGATATATGTTATTTGGGGTGAATCTATTCAAAATTCAATAACCCACGCACATTCTCCATGTGGAATCCTTCTTTGAAACAAGAACAATGGAATATCCACAACATAGTGATCAAGGATGAATGTGGATCTTTTCCAACAACTCCTAAATATATCTCTTCATCTCCTCATTCTCCAACAATGAAGCCTCATGAAACACTTGATTTGGAAGAACAACTCTCTTTTGTGGGTTAGTGTAGTGCTTGATTGTGCATATTGCATGTGTTATTTTGCAAGTTGTAGGTTGGGAAAATCCTGACCCAACCACAAAATGGATACAACTAAGAGAACACCTACCCATTGTCACCTTAGGCAAGTATTATTGTCACTTTAGAGATGAAGTAATCACCTCAAGGGGGGAATCCCAGTTATCCTAGGGGGAAATGAGACGGAAAGTGGTATGATGGAAGTGTAGCCCCTATAGGTCAAGATACTAAGCACGTAAAGGGCTTGATAAGGAGTCTTGGTGGTAGCCAAAATTTTCCAAGAGACAAGAGTGCTTGTAAGAAGTAATGTCCCTTCCCGAAACACAAGAACAAGCCAAATATATGCATATAATGTTAGGTGGAAAATTAAGTTAAGCTTGTTGTCCCTAATTGTAGCAGTAAAAAAAAGTATATGTCAACAAAAAAAAGATAGTAAGAGCTGAAAAATAAGGTTTCTTAAAGCTTAGTGAAAAGCACAAGAGACAAGCTAGTGAATTGACTAGTTTAGCTCAAGAAGATAGCATAAAACTTTAGCAACAATGTAAGGTTGTTGTAAACAAGTTCTGCAGAAATAATTATCGTCCTTATGGCTATAACAAAAAATTTATTACATAAGAGAATTCAACCATCAAAACTTTCCAACAACCCACCAAAAAGTGTGCTAGCCTTAGTAGATTAATGTGGCAAACTTTCAACAACTTTCCATGGTTGAGTAGTATGAATGAAAAACTAAGAAGGTTTCTGTAGCTCTACTGGATGTAGATGAAATGTTATAACAACAACAAGAAATACTAGGAAAATTGAGATTCCCTAGTGGCAATGACAAGCCTAGAACATCAATAAGATTGCAATTTGAACAAGTTGATTATCTCGTGTTTTCACATATCCCAATGCAACAATTTTATTTCACCAATGCAAATTAAAAATGATTAGTGCTTTCACTATTGGTTTATGGAGTCAAAAAATGAGTTAACTTTACTACTTCCTTGGGGGTGTAAACTCTCTTACTCCCCAAGGCAAGTAAATCTAACTAGGAAGTGCTAGGAGGGTGTAATCCCTTTTACTTCTCCTAGCACTACCTTAAGTAACAAATTATTTCCAAGAGAAATATTGATGGGCTTAGTGGGGTTGTATTCCCTTATACTCCCTAAGAAATCCAATTATTTAACCTTGCAACCAAGAAAAAGAGACCATAACAAGATAAAACCCTTAACCTAAAGCAAGAATTAACAAGAGAAACTTCTACTTTACCAAGAGTTATCCACCAATATGCAAGAGAAATAYTGATCCACAAGAGGTAGTGCACCACTTCTTTCCACCAATATCAAAGAAAACCATAACAAGTGAAAAAGAGAGAGAAAATGCCCAAGAATAGCGAAAATTTCAGCCAAGTACTTCTCACAATGGGAGAGCTATGTTATGAAATGAGATTCAAATGATCTCTATTTATACCAAATGTCTTAAAGATTGTTTGTCCACAAAAGTTAGGGTAAACAAAAAATAAGGGGGAAACAACCCTTATTTTTCCCCTTTACACAAATAATATTATTTAATTTTACTTTTGCACATGAAAGAAAACCCTAAATCATGACGTCAACCTACTTTGAGGCCACGATTTGGCACTTAGGATAAGTCGTTGGGCTTGGAGATAGGTGTGCTAGGCCTCAAAAGGCCATATGTCCTCAATCCTTGCATTTTCCTCATGGTACAAAGCCTCCTTCCTTCAAAACAATCCATGTGTCCTCATCACCACTCAAATCCCCCTCAAGCATGACGTCAAGCCCCTTAAAGTAACATTTTTTTCCTCCAAAGAAAGTCATTTGACTTGTGAGGGCTTGGTGACATCATCCGAGGTGTCTTCTGGGACTTCAAAGGAAAGTCTTCTTCATCTAACATGTGGGCCCTCGACATCCAACCCGTGGGCTTCAAGCCCGATGGAAGCCCAAGCTAGGCTTGTTCCTCCAAAATTGTCCACCAGCTAGGTATTGCAAAGACAAATGGATACGCCCTTCAAGGATCTCATGTCAAAGCATCATGATGAGTAAATCAAAGCAATAAAAGATCCATCTAAGCAAGTACATCCAAGCCACCTCATCAAAACAAACTCATGCTCAAATACACTATGCAATTTACCAAGTTTAAGTATGGGAGGGTTGACAAAACGACCTATTGGGTGAATCAACCCTCAA
>JASDQU011442235.1:5828-22405 GCA_032191745.1 Picea mariana | reverse complement strand
CCCTCTAGTGAGTTGGTAGGCAAGGGTTGAGAACCTTCCATATCTTCTGGGGGTAGGCCTTGCATTCTACGTGAATGGCATGGAGGGTCAATTGTGATCGAGTTATAATTTTATGAAAGAAATTCTATGGCCAACTTGGTTAAACAAACAACATGTGCTAATAAAATCTAGGAAGAAAAACCAAGCAAACACGACCTTCTAATTCCGAAGTCACTAGTTGGTGATGAAATCCAATGTCGCAACGATGAGACCAGAAGGGGCTGGGCCAGGGTGGAAAAGTTACGTTGACGACCTGCTTAACGGACTTACACCCTGGTGCAAGCTCCCACACAAAATCATGGGTATACCCTCCAAGGAGCCTGAGTGAGTTTGGCCAATGTCGATTCTAGGTACCATGAAGACTTACCCCTTCACAGTCACCTTGTGTAAGACCCTAAGAAGATAGGCTACTAAGGTTACCACCAACAACAATAATGTCTGGGGAAACAGTCGATAGTCTGATCCACACGCAAGGGCAGGGTATCTAGCCTAAAATCATATTGATAGGCTTCCACTCATCATTGTGGGTATACCTTCAAGTGACCCCCGTAATATGTGCAATCTCTACACTGATATCAACAAAGCAGGGTGAGTAACTATGTCAATCTCAATGTGACCTCAAGTTTGACCCTTGTGTGAGAAGGGCTTCCCAGGAAAAAATTGTGCAAATGGAATTTGACACTCCTTATCACAAGATACTATTATGTGTTTTGTGCTTTGGAGAGTGTGTCTCACTGTCTATTCCAAAGCTCTAGCCTAGCTAATGTTGGTGTAAAAGAGCCCTAGAAAAAGTTACTAGTTGAATTTTAAAATTGTGCAATATTATAAAAGGCTGTTGTTACTCAAAAGGAGACGGAAATGAAACTGATGTTGTGTGAGAATTTGACCCAACAATGCATAAATAGGGATGAATGTTACAAATTTTGTTCAATGAATCCTATTTACAGGAGGGAAAGAGGAGTTTTTTGGAACAATGTGAACTATGATATATGATCTTCTCTGAAATGTAATATCAAACAATCATGAACAATGCAAATTCCCTATTTGTTTATTTTCAATACTGGAATGCCCATATTTTTTGAATAAAACATTGCTTAAAAAAAAAGAAAATGTCTTTTATTTTTTATTAGAAACCAAGCAACAGGGATGGAACTAAGAAAAAGTAAGCAACTGACGAAAATAAAATACACAACAAACACCCAAATCGATCTTTCAATGAAAATAAAAATAATAAACTGACAAGACCAGTCTCTTCAAATGCACATGGATAACAATTTTCCAAGTAATAAGCAATTGAAAAGGACCATTAATCTCAAATTTTAATCCAATCAAAGGCTCTCGACCAAACAAGAACTCGGATTTCAGAATCGGAGATTATACCCTTGTTAAGAAAAGGTCAAGAGGTAAAAATTGAGAAAAAATGAACAAGAAGAGCTTCCGACTTCCGAAAACTAATCATTTGCGAGATTTGAAGTCAAGAAACATTCAATCACTGGCCAGAGAATTTCTTTCCAGACACACCAACCAATCTGGGCATATGAAGACACAAAAGACTTAATCCAAAATTTTTACAAGTGAGTTCACAGTCTGACAGTGGGGTATAGTGCGAGAATTAAGGATTCTCACAGGCTAGACACAGGCAGGTTACGAGAAGTTCACACTGAAATGAACACTAGGGTGCAATCCTTAGTTATTCTCACAGGCTACGGAAAGATGTAGTGAGAGAAGGTTTGTAATCAAGCAAATTTTTGAAAAATGACAGGACTTTTGAGGGAACTTCTAGATCTAGGGAGTCTATGAGGGTATCCTCAAGACTTAGAGATTGATTGGGAATGAAAAAGGGTTGGTCAAGAGAAAATAGCCAAGGAAAAACAACCAAAATGGGTTGTATCCCCAGTGGAGTCACCAATTTTGTTATTGGATAAATTGGTAGGTGCTGACACTAATAGATCTCCCTAGATCCACCTAGATCTAGAACAAAACAGGACAGGATACGACTCTTTCCCTAAGTTCAAGTCATTGACTCTACTAATAAGAAGGAACGAGTGACATACGTTTATATCTTTTCCTTAGGTCTCTGTTGTTCCCGCTTCACTCCGGTGCTCTTGTGAAATTAGGTCCAAGACAACACAAACCAACCAAAGTGAAGATAGCAAAGTATATTCAATGTCAACCTACGTATATGATCAAGGAGTTACGTGATAAAATAAGAGTGATTTTATGGGAAAGGGACATGCCGCTGTATTATATTAAACGAAAGTAGAAGATACAACCTAATTGCCTTGATGTCGCAAGCTTCCTTCAAGTGACCCTTGGTTCCAACACACACACTTGCTCTACATTTGCATGAAGAATATCCCATACAACTTGATAGACCGAATAGAGTCTTCAAGCTTCTATCCAAACAAAGTTCTTCACACAATTCTTTCACCAATTCTTCATTCAATCTTTCTTAACCTTTTCCATGAGAAACCTTTCAATATATAGGAGAAAGAGAGATGGTTAAATGGATGAGGATGATCCCACTAAATCTGATAAGTCAGTAGGATGCCAACCATGCGAATGCCAACTCATTTTCTAGATGATTCCCTTCTAGAACCTTCATGACCTCTTCTCTTTTCCAAGCTTTGAAACAGGTTCACATCCTACCTATAGAGCAGACTGCGAATAGTTCTCACCCTAAGTTTGGGTTGCCTGCAAGAATGAAGGATTTTCTCACCGTGTAATATAGGAAGCCTGTGAACTCATCTTAAAAATGTGTTTTTGGAAGTAGACAACAATCACTCTTCTCAGGCAAAAAGTCCTTATGGGAGCCTGAATACATCACTTGTAGGTACATCACCAAAGTGACCAAAATTGTTTGTAACAAAAGCTAATCGAGTTTCCCCAAAACTTGTTTGAGGGCCAACAGGCCCCCAACACTCACCCGTGACTCGTCCCGACTCACTTAGGTCTAGAGAATGCTGCTTTGAAGGCCTCAATCTTGACTTGAGCTACCTCGACTTGCTGCTTCGCTTGAGCCTCCTTCTTAGCGAGCTCCTGGATCACCTCCTCTATAACATTCCCTTCAAGGTGCTATTCTATTTTTGCAACCACTTGATCTAGTTGTGAGCCCTGTCCATCAATCTCTTCGAACACCTTGCAATCTTTGTATTTCACAGGTTGTAGCTTCTGCGTGACTTCCATCACCTTACCCTGGAGGGAAGTGACCTTTTTTTTTACTACACGCTGCTCCTAGGAGCTCTTCATTCTTTCCACTGATGTGAGTAGCTTCATCTGTGCCTGCAACAAAAATTCTTGCTGTTGCACCTCCTATAACTGTGGTTCAAGATTCCTTAGCTTTGGATCCTTAGCGAGGATTTCATATGTCTGGGAGCTCCTGTCACTCAGTTGTTTACATTCTGAGGTGAGGGATCTTATTCTTATTATTGTGTTCATGGCGGACTCCTTCCTCTAGTCATGTACTTCCTACAGGGTGCTCAGTATGGTTTGGGCCTCCAATTCTATTATCCTAGCCTGAAGCTATTGGAGGGTCTCAACGAGATTCACTATTTGAACTTGGACCAACTCTTTCTCCTCCTGTACCAAGCCTGATAAAGAGTGACATGCTTTACTTACCGCTTCTTTTACCATGGCCCACTTTGCGAGAAACTTCTCTTTTTCATTTTGTAGCTGGGGTTTTTCCTCCTGAAGCTCTGTTTTCTTTCTTTCCTAGACTGCTATATTGTCCTGCGCTGCTCATAATTGTACTAAGACTTCATCTTTCTCCTTTTTCAAGGCTTCTATAGCCTTCTCCTTTTCTTCCCGAGCTCTCTAGAATTGAGCCTCTATTGCATCTGCAAGCCTTCTTAATTGGGCTAGTTCATCGCCGAATTCTGTAGTCTTCAATGAGGAAGGTGCAGACGATGTAGTAGGTACTATGCGGACCAAGTGAACAACTTGTTTCACTTCTTTAAATTCTCTCTCGATTATTCCATATAAATCCTCTCGATTCTCTCCATATCTATGCAACATGTCCTCAGAGGCGTCCTCCATAACTCCGCGGACCAGACTGATGTCTTCCTGAGTGAGAGTGGCCTCCAACTGAGGTTTATTGGCACGCATCGTCTTCCTTGCTGAAGTTTTCTTCTAAGAAACCTTCCTCTTCTACAGTGTCACTGTCCCAATGGGGGGATCCCCAGGTGGAGGGGTGGTAGCTTCGCCTCCTCCTTTCTCTTATTCTCCTTCATCTCCTCCTCCCTGTCCTTTTTCTTTATCTTCTCCTCCTCATGGCGAGCCAGACCCATTATATTTAAAAGCGTTGTCCTCTTTATCACTCTATATTTCCTGGAATTCCTCCTGCTTTTTATTCTTCTTCATCCCACTGGACTGTCTGACATGCTCAACCCGTGTAACTATGGGGCTTCCTATGGTGTCAGTGTCAGATAATTCTACATCAGCGACAAGTACAAGAAAATACTATGGCCATTCCTTTGTAATCTGCTCCATATCGTCATCTACTAGATGGATATTCAGTGTACAATCAAATATCAGTAATGGAAGAAGACAAAAAGAAAACAACTTTTACCACTCCTTGGGGCACCTTTATGTATGAAAAGATGCCTTTTGGGTTGATGAACGATGGAGCTACATTTCAAAGAGCTATGGATATAGATTTCATTGGAAAGAAAGATAGGTTTGTGGTAATTTACCTTGATGATATCACTGTATTTTTAGCATCAGGTGAAGATAATTTACAACATTTGAAGAAGAACTTTGAGAAATGCAGGAAGTATGACATATCACTTAATCCCAAAAAATCACATTTTTCCATGGAGGAAGGTAATCTTCTTGGACACATTGTTTCGCCTGAAGGAATTAAAATAGATCCAGAAAGAGTAAAGGCTATTCAGCTAATCGATATTCCGAGAAATAAAAAGTCCATCCGGTCTTTCATTGGTAAGATTAATTTTTTAAGGAGGTTTATACCTAACTTTGTAGAGATTGTCAAATACATCACTGACATGTTGAAAAAGGATGCAGAAATTAAGTGGATATCGGAGGAAAAATAATCTTTCGAAAAGATCAAACAGGCTATTGTTCAGGCACCTATTCTAATTAGCCCAGATTTTTCTAAAGAATTCATGATTTTTTCATTTGCATCAGAAAATACCATAGCTGTTGTTCTTCTGCAAAGAAATGAACAAGGTCACGAGCAGCCTATCTCCTTCTTTAGCAAAACCCTCAGGGATTCTGAATTGAAGTATGATCTAATATAAAAACAGGCTTATGCCTTGGTGAAGGCTTTGAAATCTTTCAGAGTGTATATTCTTCAATAAAAAATTACTGCCTATGTCCCAAGCAGTGCTGTCAAAGAAATATTGGTTCAGCCTAATTGTGAAGGTAAGAGGGGAAAATGGATAACCAAAATCTTGGAATACGATCTCACCATAAAGCCTACCTAGCTGATAAAGGGAAAAGGCCTCGCCAAATTAATGACGGAATCCAATTACAAAGCAATTGGATTATACCATTTGACACAGGACTCTTCTGTGCAGATTGAAGAAAATGATTTACAAATAAACAACAAGTATGTTTCTTCAGAATGGTATAAGGACATCGTATTTTTCTTACTGAATTTTCAATCTCCCCTAGAATTGGATAAATCAAAATACAGATCATTAAAGTTGAGAGCTGTAAAATATTGTATTATTGATCAGACCCTGTTTTGGAAAGATTCCAATGGTTTTCTATTAAGATGTGTGGACGAAAAGGAGGCTAAACAAATCTTTCAAGATTTGCATCATGGTGTTTGCAGAGGTCATCATCATTGGAAGGCAACTGCTTTCAAATTCTGATAGAAGGCTATCACTGGCCAGTTCTATTCTCAAATATTTTTTCTCAGGTCAGGGCATGTGAACCCTGTCAGAAATTTGCTGGGAAGCAAAAACTTATATCTATGCCTCTGAAACCAATCATTTCCCACGGACCGTTCCAACAATGGGGATTAGATTTCATTGGAGAAATTAATCCCACTTCATCAAGGCAGCATAGGTGGATTCTTACAGCCACTGATTACTTTACAAAGTGGATAGAAGCAATTCCGACTCAAAATACTACAGACAAGGTAATCATGGAATTTCTAGAGGGAAATATTTTTTCTAGGTTTGGCTGTCCTAAAAAGTTGGTCACTGATAATGAAAAGGCTTTTAAGTCAAATTCCATGCTTGAATTATGCAATAAATACAATATCAAATTGGTTCATTCTACTCCCTACTACCCCCAGGGGAACGGATTGGATGAATATTCCAATAAGACACTGGTAAGGATTATCAAAAAGTTGCTGGCAGAAAATAAAAAAGCATGGGATTCTAAGTTGAAATTTGCTTTATGTGCTGATCGCATCAGCAAAAAGAAATCTATTGGGACATATCCCTTCTAGATGGTATATGGCACAGAAGCTATCCTTCCAACTCAATTAGGCCTGCTAGTTTTGAAGTTTCTGCAAGAAGAACAGGAAGAACCCAATGATGTACAAAGAAGGATTTTTCAGCTCATTGAAGTTTAGCAGGCCAGAGAATAGGTTAACCAGAAAGCTGCTGCTCATCATAACAAAATCAAGGCTACATTTGATAAAGGAACCAAGAAAGATGTTTTCAATGAAGGAGATTTGGTATTGAGATGGGATGTCAGGAGAGAAGATAAATCAAAACATAGAAAGTTTGATAATCTGTGGTATGGTCCTTTTAGGATAACCAAGGTAATGAACACTAACACTTTTCTCCTACATAATTTAGATAACACTGAAATTTTTGGGGGCCTAGTGAATGGGAGGTTCTTGAAGCATTATTTCATCTAAAGGTACGACAGGTTAGAGTTAGTACAATAGGTTTTCTTTCAATAAAGACTCCATATACCCAATGGACTTGTTTTTACAGTTATGCAGAGAATAAAAGACAAATAGTTATAGGAGAATCAATGAATCAGAGATAAAGGAAAGGCCATGGTCTGTAGTTCTTGGAGTTTAGTATCAAAACTCCATCCCGATAAGGAGCCAATGTTAGTCTCTAATTTTGTCTTCGTTTAGTGAGAAACCTTTGTCCTAAACCCTCCTTACCCATCCCTCATTTTATGCTTTTAGCTGTTTTCATTTTTTTAGATTTTGGATGTTTCATGGTTTGCATTATAATTTTTGATGATTTATTTGAAGTTCGATTATGAAAAAACATTGTTTAAATTAGAAGTGTCTCCTTTTATGCCATTGGAATTTTCAAATTTCAAGTTGTCAAATGTGCTACGGGAATAAGCCTATTTACGTAGCACCAAATAATCATGCCATAACGTGCGCCTGCTATCCCGATTTAGTTATGATTACAAGATTCATGAGTTAAGAGTTCGTGTGTTCCCACGAGAGTTTTGTAATCATTTCTAAATCCAACAAGTTCAGAACATAATTGCTATGCACATGCACAGGGTTCATTTCAAAATCACCTGTTGTTTAATGATTATTATGTGACCGGTTTGAGTTGGTTTGGTTCAGCCTTTGCAGGGAGAAATATAGGTATCCATTCAAAGAAATAGGTCTATATCAACAATTGTAGGAAAGGAATTTGGAACCCAAGGGCGTTAGTTGCAGAATTGAGTTTAATGGCGCCAAAGAGGAGTGGAAAAGTTGCCAGAATTGAACCAGAAGGTGACGAACTTCTTGAAGCCTACCCTCAGATGGCCCAAAGATTCAGAGACGCCAGGTGGTTTGAGTTCCTCACTACTTTTCAAGGATATGACGAACAAGTTTCCATGGAATTTTCTTTGAACTTCGATGGTCATGAGGTCGAAATCGACAAGATGTTGATGCTGGTGACAGGGTAGACTATATCCAAGGCTTGCAAGCTCGTGGTTGGAGGAGAAAGATGGTGGAAGAAGGAACATGTGGTCACTGAATTTGTGAATCAATTCCTCCTTCCAGATAAGCAATATCCAGATTGGAGAAGGGGAATTCCTCACAGCTGGGTTCGACTCGAATGGCATACTTCCCTGGTGGTGATTCACAAATACATCACCTGTGAAGGGAGGTTTTCTTTGGTCTACATCTACCATATTAGAATACCGATGCATCTAAACGGTGACTACCCTTTAAAGCTTCCTTATTTCCTGCTTAAAAGTTTGACAAAAATGTCCAAGAAGGTGCAGTTGATTTCCACTAATGCCAAAGGCAGTTTGTTCCATCAAGTCCTGATTAAAACCCTAGTCATGTCTACCCTGAATGAATTACAGAAGCCCTGGAATTGGCTCATGAAACCCTTGAAACCTATCACTCAATCCAATAAGCCAAAAAGGGGCAGAGGGAGGAAAACTGTTAAACAGAGTTGAGATTTTTTTGATGAAAACCTTGTGAAAGATGAATCTTCTGATATCAAGGTAACTAAGAAGAGAAGGAGTAAGAGACCTAGATGGGAGCTCGAAATTGAAATGCTTCCTGAGGAAGATGTCAAAGGAGAGACTGAGTCAGATAATGATCTCATTGTTCAAACTACAGTCAAGTCTGAAATGCCATCGACTAGCAACGTTGTAGTCAAAAGAAAAAGGAAAAAAGGCGTGTGTGTATCAAAAAAGCCTCAGAGAAATTAAACCATGGATACTAATAAGTACAGGCTGAACTAAAAATCAATGTTCAATCTGGCAATTAAAGAAGAAAACACCATAATCATAGAAGATGATTATGAGGATGTTGAAACAAGCACCAGGAAAACAACAAAAAAGACTCCATTTCCCAAGAAATATATTAGCAAAGGAAAGGGAAAACTTACACCACCTACAGGCCCTGTAACAAGAGCTTCAACTAGATTAGCTAAGACTAAAGAGATGGCTAAAGGCATCAATGAATTCCCTGAAGAAAAACAAGAATACTTGGAAGATTCAGATTACTTACTAGAGGTACCTGAAGCTATGGATTCATCAAGTTCTGAAGAAGAACATAGATCAGAATTAATCTCAAAATACCAAGTTAAAGCCAAAGAACCCAATGTTTCTTTAAATATGAATGAAACTACACCCTCTGAAGATTATTCATGATTCAGGGTCGAGATAAGAACTGATAAGGAAAATATTAAAGAATTTCAGAAAACCATAAAGCAATTAAAGAAGGAAAAGATGTAGGTAGAATAGTGGAATGCTCGCCAGTAGGAAATAATTCTAAGTCTTAAAAAGAAGAAGAAGGAGAAAAGGGCATTGCTCAAGGAACTCAGGGAAATCAATTTCAGAGTTTACTGGCACAATGTTGTGTTAACCACGAAGCTCAAGCAGAAAAATGCCAAAGCCACTGCTGCGATTTTATTTGAAAGGTAACATGAAGATTGGTCACAATTTTGTTTAAAGGTGCTCCAGGAGATATGGAAAATAATTACTCTTTTTGATCAAGGAGATGCTAAGACTTTGATCTACTTTACAGAGTCAAACAAGATCCCTATTTTGTAGAGTGAAATGTATTGCTGGCAATGTTTGTTATATCAAGCTTTTGAGCTGTGGACTATTTTGGACGTAGAAGCTCATTTTGAGTGAAATAATTTAGGATCTGGATACTTTTTGATTCTAGTCATTTAAAGCTATCCTAGATAATAGGATTTGGAAGTTTATAGCTAGTTTAAATAGACAGAAGATAGACTATATGGGGGTCAAAAAATTGGAGATCTATAGAGAAACTTTTTGAGGAGATTATTGTAAAAGGCATGTATGTTCAATTGACACTTAATAGCAAAGGCATATGGATGGTTGGACCTTCTTTTTTCTACTCTATTATTTCATTTTTCATGCTTGAATTTATTATTCAAATTGTAATGCTTTTGGTTCTTGAATGTTAATTTATACAATGAAGATTTTGCTGTAGAAATAATTTTTCAAGTAATGATTTCAAGCTGATACCCCTGTTTCTTTATGATATATTGAAACTAAAGCTTGTGAAATTGACAAACTGAAGATTTCACTTTCTTTTACTTGAAATTTGTTTACTTCATCTATGTACCTACCTATTATTCAACTAATGGGATATGCAATGTTTTAATCTTGATTTTCATGCCATGCTGTAAACTTGACCTTGTTTTCAACCATTATACCAAAACCAAATTATAAAACCCTAAAAAACACTTTGTAATAAAATCAATGATGCCCTAGCTTTCCCTTACCAGTCGAGTGCAACTTTAGGGACTAACAAATCCTATCATTTTATCCGTAATAGAGCAAGATTCTGCCTCTAAAGAAGATGCCCTAATTGACAACCCTAATTGACAGAGACTCTGATATATTTGACACAGAAATAACCATCTCACCCATTTTTGTATTCAAAGCCAATTGTTTAGACAATGTCAGGAAACAAATACCCTGCCTCGAAGCAGCCCAATCCTCCATAATCCCTTACGTCATCGAAGTCACATTCCCTTTTCCAGAATTCATAAGCTGGTGTGTAGAACAATACTCCTAGGAAGAAAATGTCATTTTGAATAAGTTAGGGTCAAAGGTCTTGTGCAGAGTAGATAGCCCGTCAATTCTATAATCCCTCAGTACACCATAGTCTTTCCCCACAACGTCGAATCCCTTCGAGGAAGAGAAACTAATCACAATATACAAATAATGTACCCCTGAGGTCAATACCCTATTTTTGCAGACCATTGTTAAACCTAAACATCATTCTAAGAGTCTGTCATTGCCCATGAATGTAAGTGTCATGATTATTGATGTTCAGTGGCCTGTTCCATATTCAGTCAAATTTTAGGATTGGTTAATGACAAGTTTGTAGTATAGGTTATGTTGGGTTTCCTGTTGACCTTTTTTCAGTCAGATTCTAGTCAGTCGGTCTATATCAGTTTTGAAGAGTTCATCACTAATAATATGCACAAACAACTGGTAAATTTCAAATCACTGATACACTTCAGGTATTACATGCACTTGCTTAGAATGTTCCTGGAAACAAATAAGAAAAAATTTCTTGAAGCTGCATTCATTTCAACTAAATGAAAAAGGAACAAAATGCTTATTTTTATAAATAAGATCATGTCTAGGTTTTATAGCCTAATATTCAACACCAACATGCCAAGGGTTTTGGAAGAAATGAAAATTTCTCTACAGCCCATTCCAGAGAACAGAGTAGGAGATTGGGTGTTGTTCATGCACTCTACTTTGATTTGGGTATATGGTTATCAAGAGAGACCTTACCTTTTTCCTATTTTCTTGACACCGAAAGTCTTTTCCATGGAGTTCATCAGGCAAAGAATCATCTTAGAAACATAACATTTTTTGAAGATGCAAAAAGCATCTAACTTAAAGTTTCCTTTCATAATAGGACCCTTTGTGGTAAAGACTAGATCCTGTTTGCCTCAGATCTAGGCCAAGCTCAATGAATTTGGATTTTCATAGTTACAAGGGAGGAAATATGATCTGCATTAGGTCATATCTAAGAGAAGACTGATGAGAAAACAAGGCCACTATGAGCATGAGCATGTTGAAGGATTTGATAAGATGGAAAATCTGGAAACCTATGCAGGTATGGAAGTCACTTTGCATCTTGATCAGACACAACAAATATAGTCAGTCCTGAAGCATATCCAAACACAAAAAAATTATCCAAAGTTGATTATCAAAGCTCCCAAGATGAGTGTTTATACCAAGAGGAGCAGTTTGGAGGCCCTGGGTGCCAGTGGTCAGCAAAATGTTCCCAATAAAATGAAAATCACAGAGTCCCCCCAGATAGTTAACCTGAAGGAGGAAGAACCTAAAGAGAAAGTGAACATGGAGATGGTGGAGAGTAGGACCAAAAATGAAGAAGATAATATAGAGAGCATTCCACAGGGTGAAAGCATCTTGAGAGATTTCAAAAGAAAGAAACATGTCTTTAATAAGGCACCTGAAGCAGTCTACCAATCCAAATAAGATCTAGCAAACCAATACACTGTGAAAGGAAATATGGCCATGAGTGAAATAAAAGATTTGTTACCTGAAGTAGAGAGGATGTCCTAGCACAAGTCTTCCCTGTTTTCAGTCAGGGATGTAGAAACGAAGACATTTAACATAGCGGTGGAATATGAGGATAAGGTGTCTGAAATCAAGCTGCATTATGAAAATATCAGTTCCCCGGATAAGGTACAATTCCACAAAAATGCCAATGACATGTTATATTTAGAATACCTAAGTCTGAGTTTGAGGGTTTGAAGACTAACAACCCATGCACTTAAATTAGATTGATAGTTGAAGTAGGAAAAACATCTAGCAAATCCTGGCAGACCCAGGTCAAAAGATTGGAATATGAAGGCCCTCAAGGGGTAAAAGCTTCCTTAGATGAGAAAGAGAAGATGATCCAAAGCCTGAAAAAGAAGTTGAAGATGTCTACCACAGAACATCCACAGAAAATAGAGCTGGCTTCTCTAGATCAAGAAAATGAGACATTCAGATAGGAAGAACTAAATTACAAAGCCAAAGTATTGTAGCTGGAAAAGAAAAAAGAGAATTGGTCACAAGGACAAGCAATAACATCAAATATGGATGATATTGTACCTTCTACTGTAAAAATTGGATCAAGTGTTGATGGATTTGTTCAGGCTATGTCCCAAGTAAGATTGAAGATAGGATAAATCAAGAGCTTTAAGGGACTAATAGAAAAGCTGCAACAAGATATGAAAATGAAGGATGAAAATATGGCCCAAGTCCGAAAGGAAAATCAAGATTCGCAGGTAAGGGTAATCAAGATGAAGATGAGATTGAAAGGTAAAGTAATTTTGCAAGGAGATAAACATGTAATATGGGGATGCTATTGCTGTTGAAGCTACTAAGTTCAGAGTGTATTTGAATTTTATAAATGACAAATACAACATGGCTATCACTGCCTGAAGCAGGTGTACTATTGTAAATGAGACACTGGCAAAAAAGCCCTCAGAATGGGACCAGAACACTATAAATATGTTGAATTTTGTTCCCACCGCTGATATTCATACCATTGGGGTAAAAGATAGGACTACACTGATCATTTGGGCTAGAAGGATCATCGCTAAGCACTATTTTCTCAAGTCAGTTCAAACCAAAGGTGTACAGATGGAATAGAGTATACAAGATTTTAAGGATACATTTGAACAATTGTTTATCAAGGGCCTCCCACCATTTTGGGATGGAAAAGGGAAATTATACGATCAAGAGGAATACAATCTCTCCTCACTCAATGTAAAATGGATCATTCCAAATTTCAAGGCCTAGAAGAGAACCTAAATGGACCAAGTTTGGTAGAATATTCGGCCACAGACTTTGATATTTTGAATCAATTTAAGACAGTAAAGATCGGGCTGCCAATTATGACTTGTGATACTTGCATTGACTTGAAGATTCTGATAAAATAAATGAAGGATTACGATATTCCTTCTAACTCACAGTGGAAGGAGATCGTGTGTCTAGGTAAGAAAAAATGCAGTTTTCCAAGGACCAACAAATAGCCTCCAGATGTCACTAGATTGGCTGATTCGACAGGAGATCAGAGCTAGACATATGGTGAAGAGGAATTCGAGCAGTCAAATAAATCCGTCCTTAGTTTTTGAAATGTTTTTTTCTTAATCATTGTAAATCGGTTCTCCTACCGAAACCATTGGCTTGTAATTATTATAGTCAGTTTTAGAAACTGAAACGCTTCAGTTTCATCTATTGTAATCGATTTGTATAAGTACTAGAAAATCTAAATGAATTAATGTTGGCAGAAGTCCAAGGGCACCTTTTTGTTTTTTCTAAACTCAATTGTAATTTTCTAGAGCTCAATTGAATACACATGCAAAATCTTATGAAGTATCTATGAAAAGATTCTAATGGTGGTGATATGAGTTTTGTCTCCTTTCATTGTATGTATTTCCTGTGCTCTTTGTTTCCATTTACATTTTCGTCTGTTTAAATTGGAGAGTTAAAGGCCCAGAATTCGTCTTGTGATGCTCTCGATTTGAGCAATTTAAACTATGTGTATTTTTTCTTAACTAAATCAGAATTCATTCCAGTAATTCTCTGAAGCGGTTATTTTTTTTCTCCTTCCTCTTACCACTCTGATCAAACTCAACTTACAACTCAGATTCATTTCCTCATTTAGTCTTTATCCTCTAGAGATTTCTACCAGCCATTCATTGTTTTCATTCAATTTCATAATTTCGACTCCATATCCCTAAGTGTCCCTCCCCTTCCTCTCCAACAAATTTATAAAAAACGCCCAAAACAAACTAAAATATAGCCATTGATTATCAAATAAACATCAAATGACAAGAGAGATCTCTCTCTGAGTTGAGCAGGCTAGTGCCCAACTCTAAAGTAGGTTGAAATGATTACCTATGTCGTTTTTCTATCAACCAGAAAGAATTTACAGAGTGCTAACACTTGCATCCACTTATTAGTCTAAAAACTCTTTCTATGCATAGGAATACCATATCTTTCTTCATTTTCATTAAATTTACTCAAATCAACTCTTTCTTTCAACTTCTCTCTATCTTTCAAACTAGAACAATATCTATTAAACATACTTAAATTCATGCTTTCAAAACAAAAATTTTCACTTATCTTTCTCTTGCCAAAGCAAAAATCTTTCTTATTTTAGGATCTTAACTCTTTTCTTCAGATAAACTTACTTTCTTAGAACAAAGCTTCGCAATTCAGATAGAGTACTGTGCACTTCAACAACAAATATACACACATAGCTTCTATTTTTCTTTACTTTAGTTCCCAACAATCATAGTTTTAGGTCCCGACAATGGAACCATTTTTTGGCACAGGGGAAGACCTAGGGTTCAACGCTTAATAGCGCACCAACAAAACCCTGACTACCGACCCTTTCAGAAACACCTGTGAAGTAGACGAAGTCCCACTCGAGGTAGAAGCAGGGGGGTTATAGAACATAGGTGTTTGTAATTAGGCTGGGACACAGATATATGATAAAATCACTTATCATAATGTTCTATTAACATTTAATAGGTGACATGAATTAGTTTCTCAACATCGCAGAGCATAATCTAAGATAGATCGACACAGTAACAATGAATGATTATATACCCTAAGCACTTAGCTTGATAAGTTAGATCTAGCAATTATTTACCCTTAACACAAGTAAATAAATTAAGCGACCAAATTTCTATCTATTATACATCATAATCAAAGCACTAATAAGATTCATAACATAAATAAAACAACACAAAACAAACTAGAGACACAAGATATATGTGGTTCACCCCAATGTGGGTCTACCTCCACCAACCGCTTCGCCTCTTTATTATTCACCTAAATCTTACATTCATTCACTCATGTACACTAAGACAAAGAGTCAAGATTTTCACCAGACATGAGATCTGTGCACTAAGCACTAGATCCTCCTTCCAAAACCTTCCAAAACTAGGTCAATGCACAGATCCAACTCTCTGTCGAGCACAAATCTTTAAAACACATACATTCCTTTTGCATAAAGAAACTCTGTTCACACATAAATACATTCACTTCGCTTGATAGCTATCTCCTTCTACAATACATTCTTATTTATTTATATTTTAAAACCCCTTACAATAAGGCCTAATCATGGGAAAATCCCATGGGCCGACATACCCTAAAACCCGTTACAAAATCCTAGAGGACCCTTTACTGGGTCCACTTAACCCTCAAAATCGGTGAGATCCATGATCTCAACTTTGCCTAGGAGATCCTTCCTAGGCCAACGTATTGAGGTCAAAAAGTGGGTCAAAGATGACTAAGTCTCCCCAAAACTTGGTCGAGGGCCAACAGTAACAATCCTGCTTGGACAACCAAATTTGGACATGATATATTCAAGGAAGATTATGATTACTTTGTGGGAGTCACTCCTTGTAGGGATGGCTTCTATCCATTTGGTAAAATAATCAGTGGCAGTTAAAATCACCTGTTCTGGCCACTTGAGGATGCATGGATATCTCCAATGAAGTCAAGAACCCACTATTGAGAAGGTCCAAAAACCATTGTAGATTTCAAAGGAAAATATTTTAGCTACTGCTTTCCAACAAACTTTTGACACTTGACACAAGATCTAACCTTTGTGTAAACATCAGTAAAAAGGTTGGGCTAGAAATACCTAGCTATGATGATCTTATAAGCTGTGGTCCTCCAAAAATGATGTGTAATACCCCTAGGAAAAGCCCCAGTTGTATTATGAATTGTAAACAAGTTTTGTAGGCTAGTGAGATGAGCAATTATAAGATGGTAGGCTTATGTGTTAAAGGCTAAGCGCTGGTTTTGTACATGTAAATGTTCATATTATTAATATAAAAAAATCGTTGTGTTTGGACCGACCATGATAAAAGAGAATGGGGGACTAAGATCAAATAGGCTAGGTAAGGTAGAGGGGTATGAGAGGTTGGAAAGAGGGGTTCATCCTAAGGGCTCAAGTCCAAGAGAATAATAATTTACTATAATTATAAAATCTGTTTAAAAAGGATATGTTTTTATACTAAGTTCCTTGGGGGGGGACAAATGACTTCCAAAGGGATGAAATGTGATTCATGAGCAATAGGTGTTGGCTTAGGCACATCCAGTCTTAA
>JASDQU011442234.1:8460-23519 GCA_032191745.1 Picea mariana | reverse complement strand
CGTCCTCTCGGGCCTTATGGGTCTCGGCGTCCTTTTGGACCTTATGTCATTACAATACTTCATCTATCTCACTCAAAGCTAGGAAAATATCCAATTCACACACAAATGTGCTACTACCCAATACAGAAGGAGTTTAGGAAATTTATTAGTATGAGCCAGTTCATACACAAAACTATGCTACTACCCAATCCTTACGGAGTCTGGGAAAAAATTTAGTTTGAGTCAGTTCACACATAGAACTATGATACTATCCAATCCTTATGGAGTCTGGGCAACTATCACATATCTCCAGCTCACACAGAATATGGACAACTAGCCCTGAAGCTATCCCTTCCGGTTGGCACACCAGGCATCCAGTGCATAGTGACCAGGAATCTAACCACAAGGATTAGGCGATATAGTGCGCACACACTACCCATCTATCCCAGGTCTAGGAAACACCTCCAACCACACTCATGGTTGGCCCTCCAGCTTGAAAATATGGGAAATTGCCAACCCCGAAAGCTCGACACACTGTCAACCCTATGTGAGGTCATGTTAACTGGTACCACAGTGAGTGGCATGCCCGTGAATGACTACCAGTTGTTTCCACACTTTGTAAGATACTACCCCAAGAATCACATATGTGACTCGTCACTCCCTCTTACGAGGGAAGTCCTTCTTGACCACGCCAAGTTTTTCCCTGAAGTACTCAAACTTTACCTTGACAGAGGATTGGTCAACACATATTCTATATGCTCGTCTATTCCAATATACTAGAGCTTCATAGCTCCCTTTCGCACGAGATATTTGATATAATGGTACTTGATCTCGACATGCTTGGACTTGTCATGAAACACATGGTTCTCATACAACTTTATACAAATCTGGTTGTCACAAAAAATACAAGTCACCTCCAACTTGAGATCAAACAATCCTGCAAGAGACTTCCAAAGCCACACAACTTCCCTACTAGTTGAACATGTTGCTATGTATTCTACCTCAGTCATACTGAGTACCACATTAGTCAACTTCCTATTGAGCCACGAAATCATATTTGACCCCAAATTGAAGCAACATCATGATGTAGTCTTCCTATCTGTGACACTACTGGCCCAATCTGAATCAATATAGCCTTGTAGTCTTCTCTTACGATTTGAAACATATTGGATTCCAAATTCTATCGTACCCTTCAGGTACCTTAATATGTTCTTTGTCACAATCAAGTGAACATGTCTTGGTTCAACCATATACTGACTCAAAGTTTTTACCACAAAGCATATATCTAGCCTAGTATTCATCAAATACATCAATGAATCAATCATATGCATGTACATGGTGACATCCACTGTCTCTGAAGAAATATCACTCAATAACTTCAGGTTCGTCACCACCGGTGTGGACATGGATTTACAATCCATCATTTCAAATCTCTTTAGGATCTCTACCGCATATTTTCCTTAGCTAGGGAAAATCTCATCCAGTTTTTGCCACACCTCTAGACCCAAGAAATAATGCATCATACCCAAGTCTTTCATCTTGAATTCCGATGCAATCTTTCTCCTACACTTAGCAATAACTTTCTTGTTCCATGTTAGAAACAGGTCATCCACATATAACAACAATATTATTGTTCCATTATCCTCAACCTTGTAGTAAAGGTTGGGATCTGCATTACTCTTGGTAAAACCCAAGCTCATCAGAAAGTTGTCAATTATATTGTACCATACCTTGGGTGCTTGTTTCAATCCATAAAAGGATTTCTTCAATGTGCACACATGTGTCTGCCTGTCATGTGTCTTGAATCCTTGTGGCTACTCCATGTACACTTCCTCTTCCACTACACCATTCAAAAAAGTTTTCTCCACGTTCATCTCATGTATTTTCTATTTCATTATTGTAGCTATCATAAGTGTATTTCTAATCGAAGTGTATCTCGCCACAGTAGAAAATGTTTCCTCGTAATCTATTCCTTCTTTCTATGAGAAACCAGGGACCACAAATCTTGCCTTATATTTCTTGACAATACCATTAGCTGAATGCTTTGTCTTGTAGATCCATTTGGAACTCACAACTGATTTCTCTTTCGGTCTCGGAACAACATCCCAAACTTCATTCTTAATTATGGACTGGTATTCCTCAACCATGGCATCCTTCCATACTTTCTTCTATGCAACCTCTTCATAACAGGTAGGCTCAACATCAATGATATCACATAACAATTCCACATAACTGGAATATGGTCAAGATTTCTTGCTTTCTCTGAAATATCCATCTAGAGCACCATACTTCTCGGCGTCCTGAATAATATCACGAGCCCAAATTGGTCTTCTTTTCTTTGTAATCATTTATGCTGGTCTTTGTGGTTCTGTCATGTCATGATTGATCCAGATTATTTTTGGCTAGAAATGAGAGAGGAGATATAATAAATAAATGTACATAGATGTATCAGATATCCAACAATATAACAAAAAAATAATAGAGATATAAACACGGAGATACAGTAATACACAATTTCTATTAATGTGCAAAATGTGCAGAACTGTAAAAATACAAAGTGAAAGACTCGCCAGAATGGTGGCAGCTTATCTCTGAGAAGAGATGTGGCACCTACTCGCATTCACCAGAAGATGATTGTTACAATGAGGCTCTCAAGGCATTTTTAACATAAGTAAAATCCAAAACCCTAACCCTGGAAGATGAAAAGCCAAAAGGTTTGCGGGCCCCAATGGGGGTAGTTGCTACATTAACTTCTCAGAGGCGTAAATTTTGCATATGATATCCATTTGGGGCGCTCGTTACACCATTGGAACGGTCTAACTGATAAGAAAGAATTTCTACTAGCCTAGGCCAATGCCTCCTACAGTCACCTGGGCCCCAAATCCCCAAAAAACGGCATTTAGGGACTCAAAATGGCCCCAAAATTTTGGAACCTGAAAAACTACCAAGGTGGAAAATTGTTTTTCGATCTAGTGGAATAGGTAGGTGGCCACCGATATCCACCTGAATCAATGATTCTAGGGAACATGCTCTTCTGGTACAATTCCGTTACCTGCAATTGTCTGTTAAAATTTCGATGTGCTCATTTTACCATAGACAATATCACTATTGTCACCAACCATAGGCACGCAGCCATCCCTGAGCACCATAACCTTTGATAGATAGAATGATTCTAGAAGCAGCACTATAACCAACAGATAAATCCTATCTTCTAGCTGCAGCAACAACTCAATACAAGTAGAGCGCTCCTTCTCCAAGGGTAGCACACAAGAAAGAGAGTCTATGTATCTACAGAACAAGTACCATACACAACTGCAGCAGTTGCAGCTGCACTACTCTCTCAAACTTGTGCCATTATTAGAAATAATATCACCAAGAGTTTCACCAAGAATATCACCAAGAGTTTCACCAAGCACCACTAAGCACCACCCTAGAAGATGTGCCTTGTATGCCACTACAGCTCCAAACTTGCACTAAACTAGTTGAGAGAGTGAGTGTGGCGAGTGAACAAATGAGCCAAGAGTCCTCTATTTATGTTAATTTGTCCATTGACTTTTCTGGCTGGGCCGACCTGAGTTTCTGGTAATTATATTCTAATATTATTTATTCTTCTATGACAACTTGTCTTATAGAGTTTTTATGCATTTGTTTAGGGTTTCTCTTGCTTCTGAAATATTGTATTCTATCCAAAGGTTACACATGGAGGTTAATACCTCCCATGTCTACCATAATATCAACACTCCCTCCTAGCTAGGGAGGTATTAACAAGTAGCATCATCATATCCACACATTATATCAACTCACGAGCAACATCACCACTATCAGTATCATCTAATAGCATCAATTGCATCATCTCTCGAGGCCATACTCCATATAAGTAATTAGGCGTGATGTTGAATAAGTCACTCACTCAACAAAGTGATACAAGGACCATTCTTCTAATCTGGACATACGTCCTAGAAGAATGAATGTCCCAACAGATGTTGAATTCCTCAATGGCTCCAAGAACCATCCTCTCCACTGCATCATCTCTAAGTTGTATGATCATATTTAAGTTGTACTAGCATGATGCTCTACATCATATCTAAGATATACTAGCATGATGTGGAGTACCATCTACATCATCTCTAATTCGTACTAGCATGGTGTCAATGCACCATCTCTAAGATGTACTCGCATGATGTATATTAATGCCTCTACATCATCTCACTATCCATCTAGCTGGAAATCACCTCCAACACTAGTGATAGTCTTCATGGAAATCATAACAATGCCATCTAATAGAACACAATTGTGTCTATGCATAATAGTATACAACTACTATCCAATGGTACACAACCACTCCTAGTAGCACACAACTACTAACCAGTGACACATAGTCACTACCAGTGGAGCACATCCACCACAGTAGCATACATTTATTTTCCAGATACATATAGTCTCCACAAAAATCAAATTATATCATTTGATATCATCCTGCATCAACAATGTCATCATCTACATCACCTCTAATCTGTACTAGCATGATGTGAATGCATCATATCTAAGTTGTACTGGTGTGATTTGGAGTATCATCTACATCATCTCTAAGTCGTACTAGCATGACATATCTAGCATGATGCCAATGCATCATATCTAAGTTGTATGCCACATCTAAGTTTTACTTGCATGATGTAGACCAGTGCCTCACTATGTCATCTCTAAGTTGTATGATCATCTCTAAGTTGTACTAGCATAACATATCTAGCATGATGCCAATGCATCATATCTAAGTTGTATGCCACATCTAAGTTATACTCAGATGATCACATCTGGCATGAAATGATCCCCTGCATCATCTCTAAGGTGTATGGTCATCTCTAAGTTGTATTAGCATGACATATCTAGCATGATGTCAATACATAATATCTAAGTTGTATGACATATCTAAGTTGCACTCGCATGGCCATATCTAGCATGATGCAGCTCACCAACATCGTCTCTAAGTTGTACTAGCATGAACATAACTAGCATGATGTAAATATACCATATGTAAGTTGCATGTCCACCTCTGATTTGAACTAGCACGATGCTCCTCAGGCCAATGTATCAACAACTCCAACCATATGTATCATATCTGAGTAATACTAACATTATCATATCTATCATGATGCAAGAATCATCTCTATTTTGTATGACCATCTCTAAGTTGTACTAGCATGATACAGATCTACATCTCACTGACAGTCCATGATGACACATATCATCACTCCCTCCCAACTGAGGAGGTCATCTCCTCCCTCTCAACTAAGGCAACAATCTCCACAAGTCCCAGCTTGTCCCTTAAGTATGCAAAATTTATCTTGGAAAGAGGCTTCGTCAAAATATCAATTGTTTGTTCATCAATGGAGATATAATGGAGAATCACTTCTCCCCTCTAGACTTTATCACAGAGAAAGTAGTAGTTTATCTCAAAGTGCTTCAACTTTTCATGGAACATCGGGCTCTCTAAGAGCTTCACACAGCTCTCATTATCACAATATATCACAGTTGAATCGAACACCTGACCAAATAATTCAGAAACCAGTTTACAGAGCCATGCTGCTTCTGTACAAGCATTATAAGTTGAAATATACTCTGATTTTGCAACACTGATTGCAACAGACTTTTGTTTCCTATTGGCCCATGATATCATAGAAGATCCCAAACTGAAACATACACCAGAAGTACTCTTTCTGTCATCTGCACTCCCTGTCCAATCTGAATTAGTAAATCCATGCTTCTATACATCNCATCCCACAAAGATATCTCAAAAATATGATTTGTAGTTATCTAATGCTCATGTCTAGGTTCCACATGGAACTGGCTCAACGTGTTCACAACAAAGAAGATGTTTGGTCGGGTATTCACCAAATACATCAATGAGCCAACCAACTTCCAGTACAAGGATGAATCTACTAGATCATAATCAGAGTCTCTCAACTTCCTCATATATGTCACCATGGGAGTTTCCATGGATTTGAAATCCATTATCCCAAACTTATGAAGAATATTTACAACACACTTTTGTTGCCACAGGATTATTTCACCATGCTTCTACTATACTTCTAGTCCCAAATAATAATGCATGAGACCAAGATCCTTCATATCGAATTCAGAGGCTAACTCCCTCTTACACTGAATAATGAGAGGCTGTGAACCAAGCTCTTAGAGCTTGCTTGAGTCCATACAAGGCCTTCTTTAATATGCATACATGGGTTTCTCTCAGGTGTACCTCAAAACCTTGAGGTTTCTCTATGTACACTTCTTCATCAATTATTCCATTGAGAAAAACAGTCTTTACATCCATATGTAAACTCCAACCCATTGATGTTGCAAGAGATATGGCTCTAATAGAGGTATATCTGGCAACTAGAGAAAACGTCTCATCATAGTCTTCTCCCTTCTACTGGGAGAACCCTTTAGTCATGAATCTTGCCTTGTATTTATCGATACTTTCATCTACTGCATGCTTTATCTTGTAAACCCATTTTGAAGTTACTATAGACTTTCCTTCAGATCTAGGCACAATTTCCCATACATCATTTTTCATGGATTGATATTCTTCCATCATAGCTTCCTTCCATTCTTTCTTCTTGACTACTTCTTTAAAGGTGGAAGGTTTTGTATTGAGGTGTTCTTGAGAACATGTAGTTTCTTCCTTGGGACCTTCATGTTCTTTCTTTATCGTTGGGATCCATGGAATCTTCTATAGATTTCATGAAGGAAATATTCTCATCAAAATTCATGTCCCTGCTAATTTCAACCTTCTATTGACCTGGGACATAGATTCTATAAGCTTTTGATGTCTCACTATATTCAACGAATATACTCTTCTCTCTTGAGGATTCCAACTTATTTCTTTTGTCCTTGGGAACATGAATATAGACAGGACAACCAAATATCCTCAAGTGTTCAACACTTGGCTTCTTTCCTAAAAAAGCTTCTTCTGGAGTCATGTTCTTCAATATATGATGAGGACTTCTATTCTGAACATATATGGTTGTCATAGCTACTTCTCCCCATAGAAACATGGATAGATTATGGTCATTCATCGTAGCCTTGATAAATTCTTCAACGGATTGGTTCTTTATTTCTGCTACACCATTCTACTGAGGATTGTAGCGAGTAGTGAGCTCCCTCCTAATCCTAGCCTCTTTGTTGAATGTCTTGAGATCATCTAAGGTGTACTCTCTCACTTAGTGAGGAGATTGACATTGGTCTACACACATCCGAGTGAACGATGTCCAAAACTTATTTTTCTTACCACACTTCCTTTAGAATTGGTACTTGGTGAGATTACATGCCTCATCACTTGGATGGGTCATCTACTCCATGTTTGCAACTATCACTCTAGATCCTTCTCAAAGTTATCCCTTGTGATCTTCCCAGAACAAGAACAACAAGAGAAAAAGTATTTCCAATAGCATTTTCGTAAGAACATATCTATGGTAACAAGGATGGTAGTCATCATAGAATTACCAAGGTGACCTTCCCAAGAACAAGAAATGTCTACTAAAGGAGATGTTAGTTCATTTTGCAAACAAGTTCAATAATCATATATATCAATAGTACTTACATGAAACCAAGTATTTCTAGAAGTAATAAAACCTTTCAAAAATTGTTGTCACAACTATAGTGTTTACTTCAACTATCAAACTTGATATGTGCAAATTGAAACTTAACAATTTGATCAATCAAACCTGGAACCTAGAGCCTCAACTTCTTGTTCCTATGAATGTATTGAATCCAAGATTATTGCTTGGACAAGGTCTCTTGTACATTCCCTGCAAAATACACTCATTCTTTGTAGGATGATATAACATGAAAAGCATATACAAATGCATACCTTTGAGATTTGTAGTATCGTTCAACGTGTCTTCTAATCTGAAACTAGACACCATCTTGAAAAAAAGAGGTTAGAAGCTTAATCAAAAAGGTTCAATGATTAGAACAAGCTAGAAACTCTGAAATTTCAACTTTGACTACAAAAATCAATTTTGACCAAAAGTCAACTTTGACTTTGACCCAAAAACTCAAACTTGACATTTTTGTTGGCTGAGGACACCAGAGGGTGTGTTAGTCTAGTGCATACTAGAATATCCAAAAATTAGGTCCAACGCTTCACTTAAGGTGCCCAAAGAATTAGATTAGGGTTTGTTGCAGCTACACAATAAAAAACCCTAGATGCAATTGCAATTGGTGCCACAACGAGCTTAACAAAGAAATGCCACGCTACCTTCCATTGGTTAGATTGTTCTGAAGGTGGTGTGGGCCCGTAACCTATTGAAATATTCGATGTTCTCGTTTTACCATAGACAATATCACTATTGTCACCAACCATAAGCATGCAGGCACCCCCGAGCACCATAACCTTTCCTAGATAGAATGATTCTAAAAGCAACATTATAACCAACAGATAAACCCTAGTTTCTAATTGCAACAACAACTCAATACAAGTAGAGCGCTCCTTCTCCAAGGGTAGTGCACAAGAATTAGATTAGGGTTTGTTGCAGCTACACAATAAAAAACCTTAGATGCAATTGCAACTGGTGCCACAATGACCTTAACAAAGAACTTCCACGCTACCATCCATTGGTTACATTGTTCTGAAGGTGGTGTGGGCCCGTAACCTATTAAAATATTCGATGTTCTCATTTTACCATAGACAATATCACTATTGTCACCAACCATAGGCATGCAGGCACCCCCGAGCACCATAACCTTTCCTAGATAGAATGATTCTAAAAGCAACATTATAACCAACAGATAAACCCTAGTTTCTAACTGCAACAACAACTCAAGACAAGTAGAGCGCTCCTTCTCCAAGGGTAGTGCACAAGAATTAGATTAGGGTTTGTTGCAGCTACACAATAAAAAACCCTAGATGCAATTGCAACTGGTGCCACAATGACCTTAACAAAGAACTACCACGCTACCTTCCATTGGTTAGATTGTTCTGAAGGTGGTGTGGGCCCGTAACCTATTAAAATATTTGATGTTCTCGTTTTACCATAGACAATATCACTATTGTCACCAACCATAGGCATGCAGGCACCCCCGAGCACCATAACCTTTCCTAGATAGAATGATTCTAAAAGCAACATTATAACCAACAGATAAACCCTAGTTTCTAAYTGCAACAACAACTCAAKACAAGTAGAGCGCTCCTTCTCCAAGGGTAGTGCACAAGAATTAGATTAGGGTTTGTTGCAGCTACACAATAAAAAACCCTAGATGCAATTACAATTGGTGCCACAATGACCTTAACAAAGAACTACCACGCTACCTTCCATTGGTTAGATTGTTCTGAAGGTGGTGTGGGCCCGTAACCTATTAAAATATTCGATGTTCTTGTTTTACCATAGACAATATCACTAGTGTCACCAACCATAGGCATGCAGGCACCCCCGAGCACCATAACCTTTCCTAGATAGAATGATTCTAAAAGCAACATTATAACCAACAGATAAACCCTAGTTTCTAACTGCAACAACAACTCAAGACAAGTAGAGCACTCCTTCTCCAAGGGTAGTGCACAAGAAAGAGAGTCTCCATATCCACAGAACAAGTACCATACACAACTACAGCAGTTGCAACTGCACTACTCTCTCAAACTTGTGCCATACTTAGAAAGAATATCACCAAGAGTATCACCGAGAATATCACCAAGAGTTTCACCAAAAATGTCACCAAGAGTTTCACCAATAATATCACCAAGAGTTTCACCAAGAATCACCCTATAAGATGTGCCTTCCTTGTATGCCACTGCAGCTCCAAACTTGCGCTAAATTGGCTAAGAGAGTGAGTGTGGTGAGTGAACAAATGAGCCAAGACGTCCTCTATTTATATTAATCTGACCATTGAATTTTTTGGCTGGGCTGACCTAACTTTCTAGTAATTAAATTCTAATATTATTTATTTTGATAGGACAACTTGTCTTCTAAGGTTTTTAGGCATCTGTTTAGGGTTTCTCTTGCTTCCGTAATATTCTATTCTAGCCAAAGGTTACACATGGAGGTTAATACCTCTCATAGCTACCATAATGTCAACATTGTCATCGTTCAGTTCTTTCTTTTTGCTACACCATTATGATGAGGATTGTAGGGAGTAGTGAGCTCCCTCTTAATCCCAACTTCTCTGCAGAATGATTTGAAGTCATTTGATGTGAACTCTCCTCCATTATCTGACCTCAAAGTATTTCTCTTCTTTTCAAAAATATTTTATACAGGGGCTTTGAATTCCTTGAACTTGTTGAATACTACGCTTTTTGTTTTCAAGAAATAGATCCAATTTTTATGTGAGAAATCATCAATAAATGAAACATAATGTACATACCTCCTAAGTGAAGTGGTTTTCATTGGTCCACACATGTCTGAGTGCAGGATGTCCAAAACTCCTTTGGCTTTGCTATCACTGCTTGGAAATGAACTCTTCATGATTATCACTCTGCTCCATGTCTCAAACTGGAGGCTATCTAATATGTTTCCTTCTGGAATTGTCTTTGTAGCTCCCTCTCAGAGTTGTCACCAGTGACCTACTTCCATGGTAACCTTCCTAGAACATGTACATTTCCATGGTAACTTCCATGGAATTTGTAAGATAACCTGCCCAAGACAAGAACAACAAGAGCAAAAGTATTTCCAATATAATAGCATTTTCATAAGAACATAAGAATGAAGGACAATTTCATGGTAATAATCATAGATTTACCAAGGTGACCTGCCTGGAAGAAAAACAAGAATTATCTCATAGAGGAGATGTTAGTTCATCTTGCAAACAAGTACAATAAGCATTTATATCAATAGTACTCATATGATACCAAGTATTTATTGTACCTAGTAGTAATAGAACCTTTCAAATATTGTTGACACGGTTATAATGTTTACTTGTAATGTAGCAATTATCAAACTTGATATGTGCAAGTTGTAAACTTATCAATTTAATCAATCAAACCTGGAACCTGGAGTCTTATCTCTAAGAATAAGTGTTGTTTCTTTTCTTCCTAGTCTCCTTCATTCAAGATGACAATTATTCTCTCCAACCTGTCCCATGTACTAAGACAATATGCTTTCTTGACATAAATCTGAGTGAGAGAATATAATGCAAATAAACTATAAAATCTTAACCTTAATCAATCTAATACTTTGACTAAAGTCAACTTATAACTTTAACTTTGACCAGAGGTTAGTATAAGAATCATAACTTCAATAGATCAAAATACAGCTAGATGTTCATAAGATCACAATAATTCCATAACAGTTAGAGGCATTTCAAAACAATCAAACCTGGAGTGCATTGCTCCTTTGAATGTGTTGGATCTGAGATCCCTCTGGATCTATGATTGTTGCTTGGAAAAAAGATCCATTCTCCTGCAAACACCCTCAATATAGTGATACATTTTCAACATATACAAGTACATACCTTTGACAACAGCGGCAAGCAGTGACACCATACAATAGCAGCGACAAGCAACGACGAACCCTAAAACTTCAAAGTGATCCAACTTGCAATGTGAAGGTAGTAGGAGATGCGCTAGGGTAAGGTGCACCTATTTGTGAAGGAATTAGGCCAAACATCCTAGAAAAGGTTCTCAACGAGCTTGACAAAATAAATTGTGCAACAACAAACTGCAATGGAGAGGTAAATATCATGATCTTCCTTCTAAAAATTAGACTGTCTGAAGGAAACCAACTATGATACAATGTTGAATTTTTCCCAAAACTAGTTAGGGTTAGATTTACCATATCAATTTAACTACTTTTATGTGCTTGTTTTTCCATAGACAATGCTACATCATCTTCACCTAACCATAGGCACCTACATGTGTCGTCCCTTATCACAACACACAGAGATCTATCCTGGGAAACCCTCTCGGGGAAGAAAAACCCAACATAAATTCTTCAGTATATATTCATCAACCAAGTACATTGTCAGTATAATGCTCTCTCGAACATAAATATCCTAGATAACCCTTCAAATCAAAGGGAAACCCCGCTACTATATTTGCACCTTGTCACCAGAAGATACACCAAGTATTATACCAAGACATACACCAAGAGATACACCAAGGCATGATCCAAACCTTAGTGCATTACCCTATCAAGGTAGAACATGAGAGAGAGACCAACCAAGACCAAGATATGTGCCTTATCCTTCCTTCTGTAGTTGTAGCTACAACTGCAACTCTCCACCAAACTTGTGTTATAGCTAAGTGAGTTATGATCACCAAATGAGTAAAGCATCACCTTATTTATACTTATTCTGCCAGTGAAATTTTCCCATAGGGCCGACCTTTCTTTTCTGGAAAATATAATTTACTTTGAATTTTTCTGGCAAGGCCGACTTCTCATATTGCAAGTATAAAATATAATAATTATTATTTTCTTGAGCCAACATACTTAGCATTACTCTTTTAGGGTTTTGACTTGATCAAATACAATAAGAATATCTTTCGTAGCTACATAATACTTCAACAATCCTCATTGGTAGTGAACCAAAACTATTAAACCATATGAAAACCAACCTTAAGAAGAACTTTGAAATGACAAACTTAGGATTTTTGCATTATTTCCTTAGCCTCCGAGTTTTACGAACCAAGGAAGGAATTATTCTTTCCCAGTCTAAGTCTGCTTGTGACCTTCTTCATCACTTTCACATGGAACATTGTAAACTAGCCCCTTCTCCCTTCCAATCTGGAGTCAAACTTGTTGCACCTGTACTTCTCTCGAAGTTGATGCCACTTTGTACCGTCAGTTATTTGGTAGCCTCTTATACTTGACTCATACCCGTCCTTATCGTTCCTTTGTGGTTGGTCTTGTTTCCTAGTATATGAAAACATCCCATGAAATCCATTGGAAAGCAGCTAAAATAATACTTTGGTATGTTTAGGGTATAGTTCATCTCGAGGTACATTACAGTTCAAGGGGGACTTCTTTATTGGTTTGTTTCACTGATTCAGATTGGGCTAATGACCTTGATGATTGAAATTCTAATTTAGGTTATGTTTTCAACCTTCGTTCAGGACCTTTCACTTGGGCCTGTAAGAAACAACATGCAATTTATATTTCTTTAGCAGAAGCATAATACCAAGCAATGGTTAATGAAAGTCAAGAAGCCTTGTGGATTCGATAGATCCTTTCATAGTTTGGATTCCAACAACAACATCTGAAAACCCTCTAGTGCGACAATCAGAGCTCCATCAAGTTCTCCAAATACCTTATTCAACATCAGCGCAACAAACACATTGAGGTGCACATGCACTTCATCAGAAAGCTCATTCATGATCGAATTATTGAAGTGCTCTTTTTCCCTAAAGATGATCGAGTTGCAGACATTTTCACAAAGTCTCTTACGGAAGTGAAGTTTTCTAAACTTCGATCTATGTTAGGAATTCAGGAAGTTGTCATTAAGGGGGGTAGGCTCTAATGCCTTTTTCCTTCTCCTATTGTTTCGCCTTTGTAAATTTTTCAATCCTATCCCAAGTTGTTCTTAAGGGTGGATATTAGGATATTTAGACACTTAGGAGTTAGTTAATATGAACTTGGTCTAATGTGTCGTTAGGTAAAAATGTGTTTCTTTAGTATGCATTAGTATGCATTTGTAGTTAGGAAATATGACGGTTACAATATGTTCCCAACATAGAGTGATTTGACAGTTCATATTCTCCTCGATCTTAATGGCTACATTGATTCATGGTTTAACACCCGATTGGTCCATGATCTCTATTTAAAGAGAATGGAGGGTTATTTTTCGATGATAGATTGTGAGAAACTCTCTTGTAAAATCTCTCTATAAATTTCTTATTTTGCATTGATAAATTGCTCCAAGTGGCCACGTTGGTTGGGGCCTTGGATATTTCCACGTAGGAGTTTTACCACGTGAAAACATCGGTGTGTTGGTATTTGATCTGGTTGTATGAGTTTTTATTGAAGGTGTTTGTGCTCTTTTGGATTACCTATGTTTTTCGAACATTATCTATGATTCATTGCCATAAAATATTATTATCGAATTCTCTTTTAATCACATAAGCAAGAAGTCCAAGATAATTGAACATTAAAATATGTTAAGTACCTAGAGTCCTTATCTTCATAGAATCTAAGTGTTGTTCCCATAAATGTTCATGAACAGTCTGCTACCAAAGGGGGAATCATATCCATGGCATTGTTTGCTCCCTACCAACGCAAGTGTCTTGTACAAGCAAATGCCTCTAGAGCGGGATCAAATCCCAATGATGATAAGGAATAGAGTATACAAATCACACTAATAATAACTCAATAGGGGTCTTACTATCACTTTACAGCCCCTTGGCAATGGCACCCCCTCTATTCAGAAATGATCTTACTACCACTCTCAACCCCTCAGCAAATTCCCCTTAGCAGTGGCATCCCAAGGTCTATAAACAATAATAGTAAGATGCTAGATTCACTCCTAAGAATCACTATCTCTTTCTCATTAAAAAAAAAAACATTGTAAGTTCCCCTCATGCACCCCCTTTTGAAAGGATATATCCCCTTTTCAAAACACTCTCAAGTGGTTATCAAGGGTAGAAACTTTCCCCTTCCCCCAACTAACTCATCAAGGGTGAAACTAGACTTATGAAGGAATTTATAAATGTCTTGGGGAAGGTAAAAGTAAATTGCAACTTCTCTCATTTTTCCCTTTTCATCATAGTTTACTTTTATTGTCATTTTCAAGTCTTTTCCCATTCCAAAGGCTTCCTAACACCAAATCAAGGTGGTCTTTCTAATTGGAGTGTAAACCCTAGGATTGGATATGATTCCCCCATCCATCATCAACATTTCAATATATCACAGGATAGTCCACTAAAACCAATACATATGAACCATCAACATGAATCATAGAAAGATAGCATACCAATTGTAATGCATATATATTTCATTAATATCATTCATCCATAAGTAACACAATCATATAAGTCTAACATAATCGATCATCACTAACGAACCATTGAAGGGGATGGTGAGTCCAAAACATTGTCTTCTGCAACCATCTAAATCAAGCATAATGCTTAAGGGGTGTAACAATCCTTCCCCTCTAAC
>JASDQU011442233.1:9323-25401 GCA_032191745.1 Picea mariana | reverse complement strand
TTTTTTTTTATTGTTTGCATATGAATGATGATTAATTCAAAACAAGGCTCATCTTGCTAATTATCTTTCTTAGACGAATGAAAATCAGACCAATACAAGCAAGAATCATACAAACAATACACCCTCTCATCGTAATCAAAATGAAAAAGCGAACGAAAAGAAGAAATCAAAGAGAAATCAAACTTCACACCCAAAATAAAAAGTCGAAGAACAATGATCTTTAACTAAAATCAAAATGAAAGGATCTGTAGGCCTTTGATGACCTTCACTAGAGTTTTTCGTTCAGTTAATGAGGAGAGAAAGACAATGCATGGGTTTCAAATTCCAAATAACAGAAAAACTCAGCAACAATAGTGAATAAGGTTACGAAATACAAACAGTAAGATGTTTGTTCTTCAAGCAAAAGACATATATCCAAGACGGAAAGAAGAAGGATTGACTCACTAGGTGACTCAGCAAGAGAGGCACAGAGAAAAAACCTGAAAAAGGCAATTCTGGAAGGTTTTTGGCCAAAAGAGGGTTGGCACTCTGTTGCCAAAGGAAAGGATCATTATAGCGCTCTTTGTAAGGATATGAGGGAGTGTTGGTGCTCTGTTAACACAGGGACAGGGGTTCCAGGTTCAAAAACTCCCAAAAATGTCAAAAATTCCAAAAATTGCAATTCAATCTCGACAATCAGGCTGAGTATGATGGGGTAGGGAGCCAATCAGCTCATGAAACCAATCAAAAGAGGAGTGAACTAGGTATGAAACAATCAAGGGGTAGAACAAGGTCAATGAGGAGAAATCAAAATAATAAATTTCGATTTGAGGCTATCTCCCCAGTGGAGTCGCCAGTTTCAGTTGTAGGAAAATCTCCCTGCGGGCAAGTAGATCGCCTCTAAGAGCTTGACCCTAACTCTATGACAGAAAATACTTAATGTGGGCACTGACTTCCTTTCAAATCTATCTAAACTAACACATGAGAAGGAAGGATAATAGAAGTACCTCTTTATCGACGTTTGTCCCTGCACGCTCCGAGTTGCGCTCCGATCCTTTGCTCCTCGCTGAGTCCTGTAGACAAACAAGATACAACCACTTCCTACTCTATTGATGTTAGCTTGAAAATATATCTATCTATCAATGATAAGTTCATGCAACATTAGACACAAACTAGAAAGAAATAGGCCAAGCGTGTCATATTAATGAGAATAACGACAACAATACTTACAATTGTAGATGCGAATGCGACAACTTCGTCGGGTCCTCTTCGTCTAGCCCTTGCTCGAAAGATCCACAACCTGGATAACAACAACTTCATTGATCACTCTCCTTTGGTTGACTATGTGTTTCCTATGAGATCATAGGTTTCATGCAATAATTCTTCCTCCAATCATCTCCAGCACCACTTATGAGATCATAAGTTTGGTGTAATTCTCCATTTCCCCGTCTCTTTCACCATTAGAAAGATTGCTTATGTAGCCTTGGAGAGGCTTTAACCACTTGAGATATCCTTGGGGAAGTTGAGGATTTTCCTCCTTCAGTTGAGGATCTTCCCTAAGATCATGGATGGACTAGGGATTCGAATCCAACTGCCTTCCAAGAATGAAAGGATCCTTCCCTCATTCATCTCAACAACTTAACAACTACCCAGAATAGGTAGCGCTCCCTCAAAAGGGCCATCAGAGCACTATAGCACTCCCTAGTAGGCTTTAGGGGGGCACCAGCGCTCTCAAAATATATAGTGCTCCCTCAAAAGGGCCAGGGGAGCTTTATAACGCTCCCTGACAGTGTAAGGGGGAGCACTGACGCTCCGAGATAGTGTAAGGGGGAGCACTCCCCTCCAAAAACTCAGTTTTTGAGGTGCTTTCAGATGGCAAAAGATTTGCAAGCCTGCTGACTCATTTCTCCTCTTCCAAATAAAATGTTTGAGGTGTTTCAAGTGTCCTTCTCATGTCGTTATAGGCATGACATAGGCATCATGGCAGTATGCTTTCTTTGACACTTGCGACACTTGTGAGCAACATGCGACACTTGCGACCTTGTGAGGAAAATGCGACAATTGAGACACTTGTAATGACGAAATTTGCAACACTATCAAAGTGAGTAATTTTGACGTGTAACATCAGTGGCCACCCACCTTTTGCAACTAGCTCAAAACAATTTTCTGACAATTTTGGCAATTTACTATTTTTAGCAGTTTTAACTTCTGGGGCCATTTTGAGGGACTAAATGAAGGTTTTTCAGTATCAAGCTTCTCAATGATATTCAAGGGAATTATTGAGACCCAAAAATGAATCTCCTTGACGATACCTTTCCAATGGGCTATCACACGCCTAAAATGAATATCATATGCAAAAGTTATGACCCTGAGAAGTTGATGTACTAACTTACCCAAAGGGACCTACATGACTTTTGGTGCTTCATCTCCTAGGGTTAGGTTTTTGGATGTCTAGGGTTTTTCGAATTATTTTTTATTGTAAAAATACCTTTAGAGCCTCATTGTAATCATCTTCTTGCGAATGAGCGCAACTGTCACATCTCTTCTCAGAGATAAGCCTCCACCATTCCAACAAGCTTGTTTCCACTGCATTTTACGGTTTCAGCTTATTTCCTTATTGAATAGAAAACCAATTTTATTGTATCTCTATTATTTTGTGTTAACCACCTTCTAATAATCTGTAGTCATTTCGTTATGCTCATAAAATCTAGATCAACCATAAATGGTGTCATTTTTGTTGCAGTATGAAAGGAAGTGTTATACCACCATTCTTCCAAGGGTAACCACTTGAACCATTGTGTTTGTTTATCAGAGACAAAGCAAGAAAGGTATCCTTCCAAACATTTTTTCACTATCTCAATTTTTCCATCATATTGAGGATGATAAATTGAGCTATGAGACAATTGAGTACCCAAACAAGAAAATATCTCTATCCAAAAATGTCTAGTGAAGATTCTATCTTTGTCACTTACAATAATATTTGTTCTTCCATGTAGCTCTCGAACTATCTCCATGAATGTTGTGGCAACTGTACTGGATTTGAAAGGATGAGAGAGAGAAAAAAAGTGTGCATATTTGGTAAGTCTATTAAAAATCATGATGATGACACTCTTTCCTTCAGACTTCGGTAACCCTGTGATGAAATCCCTAGAAACTTCCTTCTAGTGTTGAATTGGGATGGCTAGTGGTTGTAAAAGACATGGGGTCTTAATTGGTTACACCTTATTTTGTTGGAAAACCAAACATTCTACCACAAAAATTTGAACATTAGTTTTAAGGCCATCCCCAAATAAATCCATCTTTACCCCGTGATAGGTTTTCAAAAATCTTGAGTGCCCTCCTACTGGAGAGGTGCTTATTTCCAAAAGTAACTTTTGTTTGATTTGGGATTTCTTACATAAATATAAGTTATTTTTATACCATAGTGAATCATTTTTCCGTGTAAATGTATCTGATGCACTGGAATCCTACTACAACCTTTGAATGAGAGTCCACATGTTTTCTTCATTCTTCCATTCATCCCTTGCTTCTATTATCCAATCAGGTTGGATGATAGAGATAGAATAGATAAAGGCCTCAACATATTCATCTTTTCTTGAGAGTGCATCTACCACAACATTTTTCTTTCATTTTTTGTAAATTATTTCAAAATCATAACCCAACATCTTGGTCATTGATTTTTGTTGTTCTTCTGAAGATAGTCTTTGTTCCAAGAAGTATTTAAGAATTTCATGATCTATTTTGACCTTGAAGTGCCTACCTATTAGGTAAGGATGTCATTGCTTCAATGCATGTAGTATTTCCATCATTTTCTTCTCATAAATGGGTTTGTGTAAGTTCTTTCCCTTGACTGGCCAAATTTAAAAAGCAAAGGGCCTTCCTTCTTGCATTAGAACAATACTAATGCCATTTCCTTAGGCATCACATTCCACAATAAAGGTTTTAGTGAAGTTTGGTGTGGTCAAGATAGAAGCTCTGCACTTCACCTATTTAAGTTGTTCAACAGCTTGAGTTTCCTATGGAGTCCATGAAAATGCATCCTTCTTAGTTAATTCCATTAAAGGTGTTGTTATTCTTCCATAGTTTTGAACAAAATTGTGGTAGTAACCTCTCAAACCAAAAAATCCTCTAAGATTCTTCAATGTTTTGGGAATCGGCCAATCCATCATGGCCTTAATATTTTTAGGGTCTACCTTGATACCTTCATGAGATACAATATGACCCAAATACTCTACCTCCTTCACTCCAAAGAAAAGTTTGGATTTTTTGGCATATAGTTGTTGCTCCTTTAGTAGCTATAACACCCTGTCAACATGTTGAACCTGATCATCCCAAGACTTTATATAGATTAGTATGTCATCAAAAATTACTAACACCAATTTTTTAAGGGATTGAAAATGGAATTCATCAACCCTTGGAATGTGGAAGGTGCATTTGTGAGACCAAAAGGCATGACAAAAAATTCATAATGGCCTTCATGAGTTTTGAATGTTGTTTTCGAGATATCTTCTTGTTTCATTCTAATATGATGATACCTTGAACGAAGATCCAACTTTGTGAAGTAGATTTCTCCATGTAGTTCATCTAACAATTCAACAATGATGAGAATGGGAAACTTATCTTTAATGGTGATCTTGTTGAGATCTCTATAATATGGACACATATGCCATGCACCCTCTTTTTTGAGTACCATTACCACCGATGCAGAGTAAGAAATTTGGGTAGGTCTAAAAATGCCAGACTCTAACATTTCTTCAACCATGTGCTCAATTTCACTCTTTTGGGCATAAGGGTATCTGAAAATCATGATGTTAGGAGGAACACTCCCAAGAATTTGGTGAATAGTATGATCATGATCATGAGTGTGTTGGAAAGAAAAACCACACTGAGAGGGGGGGTGAATTAGTGTGGGGATATTTTTACTCCTTTACAAAACACCTTAGTTAGAAATTACCATTTACTCATAATTCATTACTTTCCTTTATAACAAGTTGTATGTAAACATATATCAACAACAAATATCATCAATAAGCCATCACCACAAGGAACAAAAGGAACACAAGATATATGTATAAGTTTCTTTTATATTACAGACTACAATCCTTGGGGGTTTTTCAGCAAGAACTGAATAGAGAAACAACTCCACAAGAGCACCAACTCTCAATGCAAGACTAAACCTACAAATCTCAACATAAATTGAGAGAAGGAATCAATCCTCAATAGATACCAATCTATCAACATGTATGCGACCATTTTATACTAGAACCCACGTATGTACACAACCTACCTATACTAAAACACATGTATGTACGTGCCCTATCCCACTGTCAGCCTGTGCACACATTCATAAATTAGGGCTTCTAAAACTTCACAAATTGTTCCCTTCGGACCCTTTCTACCTCTGTCACATGCACTTCTGATCTGTCGCTGCACTCTACCTTTCACTTTCCAATATGTACCATAACCAATCACAAACATATATATGCCATCCAACAACCTATGCATGATCCTCAATCATACACCATCACAGATTATAGATATTTCTCAATCATAATAGATCTGAACTACTCAACTAACCAGCTACCATATTTAGAAATCAATACAACCATACAAAGAATGCCTCAAGCATTCACCATACCATGAGAAAATATAAGCATGAAGACAACATATAACCATATCATATCTTTTGTAGAAAATCTTAATCAATAGACCATTGTTCTAGGAACTTGCTTCAGACTTCACGAACCTGGCACCAACACTTGCTCAAGAATCTAGGGATTTTCCCTCATGTGCACTTCCTATTATACTACCAGAATGCATATTTATGCACCATATTATATTGTTATCCCGCATATGTATGCACCCTATTATATTGTTAGCCCTTGTACATCTCAGAAACTAGGGTTTTTCAGTATTTCTAAAACTTTGAAACTTTCGCCATGAATACCTTAGACTTACAAAACTTTTGATGCATCCCTGAGTACCTACAATGGATATTTCACCAAGAATAAATATTCAATACGCTTAAGAGGTTAACGTTCATAAGAGACCCTTTATCTCTTATTTATACTTCTCCAAGTAGCTTCCTCATCTAACCAGCTCTCACCAACTTTCTTCGTTTAGGGGATAACCCACTTCTAACCACTTGTCCACTTCTAACCCACTTTGTCCACTTCTAACCCACTTTGCTACAAAAAGTAAATTCTCCACCTCTAGTTGCAACTAATTTATTTTTAATTGTTTTCTTGATGAAACCACTTAACCCATGACTAACCACTTTGACTAGTCAACTTTCTTCTAGGATCTTCTAGAATAATTTGTCTTCTTTGACCTTCTAGGGACTTCTAGAAAACATAAGAGGGTTCTTCAATGTCACAAGGCCATATGTAATATTCCTAGGCCGACCCCAATTGTAAATGTAAATGAAAATGTTCTTAAGTTGGTGATTTTTTTTATATCATTTTGTATGCACCTTTCATGGCATAGTCTGTGCATGTACTGCGCAGTAAAATGATGAAGTGTGCACATTCTAGGATACCACGCACAACAACTTAAGTGCACACAATTTTGAGGCCAGGGAGCCTTTGTGTATATTCTTTGTTTTATAGGCTGGTGAGCTAGTTATTATAAGCTAGGAGGCTTATGTTTGTATTAGGCCAGAGAGCCTAGATGCTAAAGGCCAATCTACCTATTTTGTATAAGTCTCATAATTAATATAAAATATATCGCTGCGTGCAGTTGGACCACAATAAAAGAGTATGGGGGACTAAACTCTACTAGTTAAGGAAAGGGAGGGCTAAAATTTAAGGAAAATAGATAATCTAGGGAGCTTAAGCCAAAAAGGAATATTATATTAATATTTCTTAAAGTATAAAGTATGGATAATTATTTTATCTGAAGTTCCAAAGTTGGGGACCAGTGGGCCAAAGTAGCTCCCAACATGACAATTGTCAAGTTGGGGACATGCATACATATTGTTGGGACTTAGTTCATCTTCCTATCTTTTCCATCATTCATCCATCATTCATTCCATCATTCAATCATCCAGGTAGCCATTCCAGGAAAATTCACACAATCATTGAGCTATCCTCCATATCTTCATGTCACTATACCTGAACATGTATCCCTTCCCATACATGTTTGTGTAGTTGGTTAGCTTGGGATTTGGAATGAAGAAGCAAGTTGTCAGGCTCGTGGGATATTGAAGAGGTGGGTTGTCAGGCCCATGAGATATTGAAGAGGCCGGTTGTCAGGCCCACAAGCAATTTCTCTTTGGGAGAGAGAATTGTTGGGGAATTGATTTCGTGAAGGTGCTAAATTACAGCTACAAAGCTCTGAGACTTCTTTTTCAGCCTGTTGTTGAAGCCCTGGAAGGGAATTCGGGAAGTTGAAGGACTGTTGAGTAGAGAAGGGGCACACTTCCTGGGGTGGGATAGGCATGTGGGGAATGAGGGAATGTAGGTTGTTAGTTGAGTGAGCACCTGTGACAGAGTCTTTCCCATTGTCTATGAGCCATTATCCTGGTTGAGAATCCCTTTACCTGGGTGGAGTTTTTTCCCATCTCGGGGGTTACCCACTGCTGAGAGTGATGAGCAGTGTGGTCTAAGGATAGGAGGTTCATGGAAGGTCTACACCAAGATAAGTGTCAACTGTGTGATAAATTTACATGTTGCATTGCTATTTACGTACTTATTTTTATGGGTTATCATAGGTGTAGTTGTAATTGTGTTTATTTTTATGGGTTATCATAGGTGTAGTTATAATTGTGTTTATTATTATGGGTATTGCGTATACATGCTACATGTATATGTTTACTGTTATTTTAGTGTGAATTCGTGCCATTACAGATGTATTTGTATGTTTACATTATATATATATGTTTTCGCAAGAGCTCTTTGTGTATATATTTTAATTGCATGCAGTTTGAAAAATTTATGTGGCATAGCTCAGTTGGGTGATGGGTATGTTGTAGTATGTTCCGCAGAGAAAATGAAAGCGTTCTATTGTGTATCGTGGCTCGACCTAGGTGGTTGGCGATGTTACAATATGGTACCAGAGCTTCATTTTTCAACACTGAGCCTGGATGGGCCGAGCAAGTTGACTTGAAGAGAAATTGGCCAAATCACAAGTTATAGAAAGTCTGTGGTAAAAAATTGGGAAAAGCCCCAATTTCTGTTGGTAAATTCATGGGAAAATTGAGAAATTCAGCCAAGTGGTGAGATATTATTGATTTATTATATGTTCTAGCAAATTCGAACCTAGAATTGGTCGAATTTGATGTTACAGTGAAGCCACGATAGATGGAGAGAAATTAGAAATTAAAATTCTCAATTCATGAATTGATTTTGGGAAAAATCCATTCTAGAAATTTCAACCCACAATGATTTTTTGTTGCGGAGGTTGAATTGGTTTTATCGGGGTGAAATTGAATGATTTTCATGGTTGCGGAATGTCTATGGTAAATTGATGGAAAAAGTTAGGAAAAATCCCCAATTTCGGCACCGGAATTCACGAGGAATTGATGTGCATAAAAATGGATGTCTGTAGGTGGGTGCACTAAAAATGCATGTTGCGTAGTAAAAGCTTGAGATATGTAAGAATTGGGCACTGCGTGGAAAAATGTTAGCATGCAGGTGTGCGCGCTAAAATTTGGTATCGTGTGCAAAAATAGTGGTGTGTTGGTGCACACACTAAATTTAGGGTGTTGTGCAGAACAATGTTGGAGTGTAGGTGTGCACACTAAATTTTGGCACCACGCAAAAAAATAATAATGGCGCACGTGGTGTGCACAGTATTGAAAGAGCATAGAAGAGTTTGGTTGGTGCGTGCGCAATGTGGGTATATGTTGTCGCACGACAATTTAGTGATTGGTGCGCACAAAGTATTGGTGTGTGGTGGGGCGTACTAATCTTTGGCATGGTACAACACATCGAGTTAAATGCACACATAATATCAGTGCATGACACAAAAACTGCGCACGGTGGATATTGACGCGCGGCATAAAAGTAGTGCACGCAAGTTATTGGCACAACAAAGAAGTGATACACATTGGTTTTAAAGTGTGTGAAGCATGATTTACCTTGTGTTGTTTCCGCGCATGGTAAATATGGGTTTACAAGTTGAATTTTTTGCATGCGAAGTCGTTTGGATGGTGAAAAATAGTAGAAAACCAACAAATTTCCGTGACATTTTATACTATTTGAATGACATCTTTTTGCAGCGCATTTTTGAGGCCCTTAAGAGTGTTTTTAGCAACACAAAATCCACGAGAATAGATTGTGCGAAGGCACAATATGTCTCTATAGCTCAAATAAAAGAGCTCAGAGAGATATTTCTAATGGTGTAAACCATTCATCAAACAAAGCTTTTATGAGAAAGTTACAACACAAACAGTGGAGGGTAAATTTTAAGACCCAACTAACTTCAAAGAGCCATAACTTTCTTCTCTGGAATCAGATTGAGGTGCATGAGTAGTCAATGAAAATATATTGAACCATATAAGATAGGCCCAAATCGGAAATAAAGGTCTAGTCATGTTAAAGTTGTTTAATATGTCAAATAAGGTACATGCAACATATCAGTTACAATATGGTATTTTGGCCTAGAACTTCAGCTGGCTGTAACTAGCAACCTGCAATCTAGAAAAAGGTGAAACTTGGACAGAGTGTCCATAATATGTATATGAAGAAACCTAATTGAGATCCTATGAAAAATCCAATGGATTAGGTGAGAAAATGCATAATTACAGTGCAGAGTTGCGCCAAGTTGAAAAATGAGCAGAAAAATTAATGGGCAAATTTATAATAACCATAACTTTCTTCTCAAGATTCAAAATTGAGCATGGGAGAAGGTGTTGGAAAGGTGTTGCAAGTGGAATATAAATATCCACCCATAAAATTGATCTAGGAATTCAATTTTCTAGCCTGACAAAGTTTTGGTGGCTGCACATTTTGCAGAGTTAACAACAACTAGATCAGATCAAGATCAACCTAGATTCCAGAGTAATGGAAGAGGCACAGGGGACTTACAGTCAGAAGGATAAGATTAGAGGGATGGATGTCCATTTGGGAATTGAAGGAAAAAACTCTAATGGACATGGAGAAGGAAGGGATGAAAACATGAATATGGTAGAGACCATTAAAAATTTGCAGAAACATGTCCAAAGCCATAAAGATGATAATTAAAGGCTTATGAGAGCCAAGGAGCAGCAAGATGACTTCAACATGAATTTAATGCAGAGCTTGAACAAAATATAAAAGAAATTGGATAAGGAGAGTGGCTCAAGCAAATCAGGAAGTCACAAGCCTCTTAATGAGAAAAGAAGAGCAAGGAGTGTTAGCAGGCATAACCACAACTCCCCAAGGCATTCCAATAAGAGATCACATAAAATCTCAAGTCCATCCCCTATCAAAAATCATAAGAGGTATGGGATGGATGAACTATGAGGAGAAATGAAAAAAATCAAACCCCCTACATTTGATGGTGAGCACAAGAAGGATGAAGATGATGAGACATGGTTGTTGGGCATGAGAAAGTATTTTCAATTGCATAATTATTCTTCTCATGCAGAAGATAAAATTTCTATCTATCAACTCAAGGGAAAGGCATCCATGTGGTGGGATCAGCTTGTGCAAGTGCAATGTATTAAAGAGAAAAGTGTTACTTGGGGGGTATTCAAGAAGTATTTTGAGAAGAAATACTTGACTAAGAGATACAATGACAAGAAAATGAAATATTTATTTGAACTCAAGATTGGGAGTATGACCATAGATGAATATGAGAGAAGGTTTTTAGAAATGATGAAGTATCTCTCTTTCATAAAGGACAAGACAATTAAGATTCATAGGTATTTGAGTGGATTGTCATCATTCATCAGGGAAAAAATATAGTATGATGATCCCAAGACATTGGAGGAGACCATGAGGTGAGCTAAATGCCTATATGATAAAAAAAAATCAAGTCCAACTTTCCAAAAATATTGGGAAGACAAAAAAAAATTCAAGATGGATCAGAGGAAGAAGGGAACTAAGCCACAATTCTTTAGAAATAATACTCAGGGACAACCAAATTCTAGAGAACCCAGAACGATTGAGGCAAGGGGTCAAAGGCCAAGGCAACCACCTATTTGATGTTGGGATTGTAAAGGAAATCATATGTACGGAGACTGTACAAAGGTGAAAAATTTATAACTATTCACAATGTACAACAAGATGAAACAATAGAGGACATGGGCGTAAATGTACCAAGGATCTATGCAGCCCTGGACATCAAGCAAGCAAAATATCAGTCACATATGATTGAAGTGGAAGGTATGATCAACAACCAAACCATTGCTATTTTAATTGATTCAAGATCTAGTCATAGTTATATAGATCCTAAGATGGTGGAAAGTTTTCATTTCCCAAGAAAAAAACATGGAAAATCTTGGTTGGTGCAGATGGCTACCAGAGACAAAAGAAAAGTTAATGAAATGGTTAAGTCATGTCTTATGGACATGAATGGACTGAACACCAGGTCATATTTGAACATCTTCCTTTAGGTTCCTATGGATTTCTAATTGGGATGGATTGTTTGTATAAACATCATTCTATCATAGAATATCATAACAAGGAATTTACTTGTTTGGATGAGGAAGGGATCCTAAAGAAAGTGCAGAGAATTCTTAGGGAAGTAACCATCAGACAAGTTTCAACATTGTAGCTGAAGAAATGTTACAAAAAAGGCTATCAAATATTTTCATCTCATATGGAAGAGACACCTAAAGATAAGGTGCCAAATTTGGAATATCATCCAGTCCTGGAAGAGTTTGAAGATGTGTTCAAGGAGGTTCCAGGACTATCCCCAAAGAGAGACATTGATTTCTCTATAAATCCAATGCCTGGAGCAACTCCAGTGTTAAAGACTCCTTACCGAATGAGTACACAAAAGCTGAAGGAGCTGCAAATGTAGCTTGAAGAACTTCTAAAGAAGGGTTATATACGCCCAAGTGTGTCACCTTAGGGTTCCCCATTATTTTTTGTGAAGAATAAAGATGGGACATTAAGATTGTGCATTGATTTAAGATATTTGAATAAAGTGACTATAAAGAACAAGTATCCTTTTCCAAGGATTGATGATCTCTTTGATCAATTGAAAGATGCAAAGATATTTTCAAAGATAGATCTCAAGTCAGGATAGCATCAAGTAAGGATTAAAGAGGAAGATATTAGAAAGATTGCCTTTAGGACAAGGTGTGGTCATTATGAGTTCACAGTGGTGCCATTTGGGTTGTCAAATGCACCGGTTGTTTTCATGTGCTTAATGAATGGTGTTTTCCGAGCTTATTTAGACAAGTTTGTCATTGTCTTTTTGGATGACATCCTCGTATATTCCAAGTCAGAAGAAGAGCATGAGCATCATTTGAGGATGATGTTGCAAGCATTAAGGGAGCATCAATTGTATGTCAAACTAAGAAAGTGCTCATTTTGCCAGAAGCAAATTCATTATTTGGGACATATCATTTCAAAGGATGGAATATCAGTGGATCCTGAGAATATAGAATCCATTACAGAATGGTCAGTGCCAAGGAATGTGATAGAGGTCCAATTATTCATGGGCCTTGTAGGCTACTATAGGAGATTTATTGAAGGATTCTCAAAGATTGCACACCCAATCACTTCCTTGCAAAAGAAAGGCATGAAGTTTTAGTGGACATTTAATTGTGAAAAGAGTTTCCAACACTTGAAACAATTATTGACAAGTGCTCCAATACTAAGGATTGCATACCCAAATAAAAACTTCATTGTATGCACAGATGCATGTAAAGAAGGACTTGGTGGAGTCCTCAGTCGAAATGTTTTTTTTATATGTTATGAATCACGAAAGTTGAAGGAGCATGAAAGACACTATGCCACTCATGATTTGGAGTTGGAAACCATAGTACATGCCTTGAGGAAATGGAGACACTACCTCATGGGGAAAAGGTTTGAGCTGAGAACAAACTATAATGATTTGAAATATTTATTTGATAAGCCAACTCTAAATGCTAGGCAAAGCAAATGGTTATAATTTCTAAGTGAATATGACTTTTATATAAAGCATATCAAGGGGAAGGAGAACAAAGTGGTTGATGCACTCAGAATAAGAGTTCATGAAATGCATTCTACAACCATTAGCATGTACCAATAAGATTTGAAACATAGAATTATAGAGGCTGCTGAATCAGATTTGCAATACAAGGAATTAGTGGCAAAATTATAGCAAGGTATTTTGCAACAGAAAATTGAGGAATACAAGCTAGATAATGAGGAAATTTTCATGTACACGAGAAGAATTTATGTACCAAATTCTCATGAATTGAAAAGTATGATATTGAGATAAATGCATAATGTACCTTATGTCGGGAACCTAGGTTATCAGAAAACTATTGTAGTTGTCAAGAGCCAACACTATTGGCCCAGCATGAAGAAAGAAGTTCCTGATTTTTTGCCAAATGTTTGAAATGTGAAAAGGTAAAGGGCGAGCATAGACACCCAGCTAGTTTTATACAACCATTACCCATTCTCGAGTGGAAGTGGGAAGTTGTAACAATGGATTTCATCACCAAAATGCCTAGAACAAACACGCAACATAATTTTATCACGGTAGTAGTGGATAAACTTACTAAAGCTTCCCATTTTATTCCAGTTAAGCTCACTCACAAGGAAACCAACATTGTTGATGTTTATATGAAGGAAATTGCTAGATTACATGGCATACCCAAGATAACTGTGTTTGACAGAGATCCAAAATTTACCTCAAATTTTTGGAAAGGATTATTTAATGGATTTAGAAAAAATTTGAATTTCAGTGCAACTTAGCATCCAGAATCAGATGGACAACCAGAGAGGGTGAAACAAGTGATTGAAGATATGTTAAGGATGTATGTGATGGATAAACCATCAAAATGGGAAGACTACCTACACTTGGTAGAGTTTGATTATAACAATGGGTACCAAGAATCTCTAAAGATGAGCCCATTTGAGGCAATTTATGGAAGAAAGTGCAACACACCGGTAAGCTGGGATAACCTAACAAATAGAATAGTGGTTGGGCCAGATTTTCTCAGGGAAATGGAGGAGAAAATGATAAAAATAAAACAAAATTTAAAGGCTTCCCAAGACAGGCATAAAATTTATGCTGATAAGAGAAGAACTCACAAGGAATTTAAAGTTGGGGACCATGTATTCTTGAAAGTGAAGGCCAACATAAGTTCCCTAAAGTTGGGAAATTGTTCAAAGTTGGCAACTCGCTACTGTGGGTCATTTGAAATCCTAAAGAGGATTGGTCCAGTAGCTTATATGATTGCATTTCTTGCATCTATGTTTGTTAATAATGTACTCCATGTATCATTGCTAAAGAGATATATACCTGATGAAAATCATGTTGTTGATTGGAATGTTATTAAGGTGAAACAAGAAGGCGCTTTCTAAGTGCATTCGGTACGCTTTTTGGACCAGAAAATCAAATAACTCTGGAATCTATCCATATGACTTGTAAAGGTCCAATGGACTTGGTACGATCCTGAGGATGCTACTTGGGAGCTTGAGGATGTAATGTGGGCAGAATACCTACATATTTTTGTGGATTTTTAAAATTTTTGTTGTATATGTGTACATGATGCACTGAGGACAATGCATAAATAAGGGGAAGGGATTTTAATATCCCTAGGCCGAACCCAATTGTAAATGTAAATGACAATGTACTTAAGATGGTGAGTTGTTTGATATCATTTTGTATGCACCTTTCATGGCATAGTGTGCACATGTACTGCGCAGTAAAATGATGAAGTGTGCACATTCCAGGATATCGTGCACAACAACTTAAGTGTGTGCAATTTTGAGGCCAGAGAGCCTTTGTGTATGTGCTTTGTTTTATAGGTTGGTGAGCCAATTATTATAAGCTAGGAGGCTTATGTTTGTATTCAGCCAAAGATCCTAGATGTTAAAGGCCAATGCGCCTATGTTTGCATATGTCACATAATTAATATAAAATGCATCGTTGTGCACAGACCGACCACGATAAAAGAGTATAGGGGACTAAAATCCACTAGTTAGGAAAAGGGAGGGCTAAAAGTTAAGGAAAAGAGCTAAGCTAGGGATCTTAAGCCAAAAATGAATATCATATTAATATTTCTTAAAGTATAAAGTATGGATAATCATTTTATCATAAGTTCCAAAGTTGGGGAAAAGTGGGCCAAAGTAGCTCCCAACATGACAAGCATCAATTTGGGGACATGTATACATCTTGTTGGGACTTAGTTCATTTTCCTATCTTTTCCATCATTCATCCAACATTCCTTCCATCATTCGATCATCCAGGCATCCATTCCAGGAACATTCACACACTCATTGATCTATCCTCCATACCTTCATGTCACTGTACCTAAACCTGTATCCTTTCCCATACTTATTTGTGTAGCTGGTTAGCTTGGGAGTTGGACTGAAGAAGTGATTTTTCAAGCTCGTGGGATATTGAAGAGGCGGGTTGTCAGGTCCATGAGAAATTTCTCTTTGGGTGAGAGAATTATTGGGGAATTGATTTCCTGAAGGTTCTAAACTACAACTACAAGGATCTAAGACTTCCTGTCCAACCTGTTGTTGAATCCCTGGAAGGGAAGTGGGGCAACTGAAGGACTCCTGAGCAGAGAAGGGGAACACTTCCTGGGGTGGTACAGGCATGTGGGGAATGAGGCACTATAGTTTGTTATTTGAGTGAGAACATGTGACAGAGTCTTTCCTATTTTTTATGAGCCATTAGCCTAGTTAGGAATCCCTTTACCTGGGTGGAGTTTAGTCCTAGCTCGAGGGTGACCCACTGCTGAGAGTGATGAGAAGTGTGGTTTGAGGCTATGAGGTTTGTGGAAGGTGTGCATGCAGCTAGTGATATTCATACCAAGATAAGTTTCAAATGTGTGATAAATTTACATGTTGCATTGCTATTTACGTGCTTATTTTTATGGGTTATCATATGTGTAGTCATAACTATGTTTATTTTTATGGGTATTGCCTATATATGATGCATGTATATGTTTACCATTATTTCAGTGTGAATCTTTGCATTTAAATATGTATTTGTATGT
>JASDQU011442232.1:6929-21596 GCA_032191745.1 Picea mariana | reverse complement strand
TGCACGCATGTTTTCCCAAATAGCGCGCCCCCCTACGAGGTTGTGCCCATTACAGTTACACATTCGTGCACAGGTTGCCACCAATCGCCCACACATTTGGGGGGCCACAACCCTAAAAACCCACCATATGGTCTTACCCAAAAATTGACACCTAACTACTGTATAGGAGGATGAGACCACTAACCTGACTCTCGCACCTCCCATATCGGCTTCCTCACACTCCTGGAATCTCCGAATCTACTTTGCAATCTCCTCTCTAACCACTATAGCAACAAGTATAAATGAGGTGGCAATGTGGGCCTTACAGCTATATATAGGCCCTTTTTTCTAAACTTCCAGACTCAATTCTGGGAGCTTCGAGCGTTCATTTTTCAATTTGTCTTCAGCCACAAGATCAACACCCCGTCATCTACATAGAGACAATCCACGTGCCATTTTTCCATACCTAGTTCAGGTACGCATGTTCATGTTCAAAATGATCAAATAAACGGTTATATGTTTGATTATCTTCAGATATTGTTCACGTCGGGTATTTGGTTGTCATGTGTGCAGGTACTTGGTCATCACACGCCAGCGCGACCTCTTCAGGTATATAATCAACATTGGCATGTAATCATTTCCTCTGAATCTCAATTGCATCTCCAGTCACACCCTCTGAAATTTTCCTTTAGGGTCCCTATATCCGACTCTGCAGTACTGTCACCTCCACTGCATTTTGGGTACTGTCACTCGATAGCACTCTCCCCCACATGAGTTGTCCCCTTCATATCCCCCCTTGTCACTTTGACACTCATGTTGTTTTCAACCTTTAGGGATGGGAGCCCCGATAGTCTTACATCATGTCGTGAATCAACCACATACTCCTTCTCCTCATTTTTCTAGCCTACCCAATGGACTCACAGGGTACTTCCTCACGATTTTATTTTGACTGCACTCTCGCAGCACCATTTACCATCCATTTCATCCACCGCTGGTTTTCTCATCTTCAGATTGCCCTCCATACATTTACCTAATATAGAAACCTGCTTATGGGGACCCAACCCTCCACTTGTTTTTTAACCAACTTACGCCATCCTTAGGCCAAGCCATCTTACACTGGGGCACCCATTTTTGTATCTGCATTATTATCCCCACTAATTTTATAATTCTTTTTGTAATTCAACCATTGTTTCCAGTATTTTACATAGCTTTTTGTCGTCACCTTTGGCAACCTTCTTGGAAAACGCAACCCATGTCGCCCTTGGTTGGGGCATTCCTTATCACCTACTCCTGTTGACATCGTCCATAAACTCTGAGTATCCCACAGGCCACCTACCTCTGCTCTCTGAGTTTGTTCACTTTGTCCCGCCTCTAGCACAACTTATCACATGTCTCGTTGTCCCCCTGACACTCGACCTAGTTGAACGGTTGCGACCACTTATACTTCGCATATATACCCAACCAAGGACAGTCTTGAGTCTCCACACATATTGAATTCATCCATGTACCTCTTCAGTTCCTGACCTCACCCAGTGGATTTCACGAAGCCCTTTGCTTCTTGGAGTCGCGTCTCCCTTTTTGTCGACATCAGCACAGTTTCCAGAAGGGCGACAATATCTTGACTCTCATTAGCTTTAAAATGAGGAGTCTCAGACGGCATAGGGAGAACCATAATTGCTCTCTGCTATCGTTGACCCCCATAACATTTGACTTCAACACTTTCTCATGTTACGGTGGGTCTTACTTTGCGACTATTGCAGTTGTTTTTTATATTTTCTGAAGACCTCTGAACTTTATTGGGCTATCAATACCTACAAAATCCGTGATACTTCTTATAGGTATCATTGCCTACTATTCAGAGTATTGTTCCTCATCAGAATTATCCTCTACCTTTATCAAAACCAACCCCGAGGGCATTGCAGTTTTCTACATCAACACACAGTTTCAGTTACTGTACAACACCCTTTTTTGAGTTACATGACATGAGCATGGGGCATGCCCACCTCGTTTGTACACAATTTATTTTCCACACCTTGCAAAATGTTGAGTCCTACAGGTTCCCTTCTCCCTCCACCGGGTCACTCTTAATACTCTCACTATCACTCTTTCTTACAACGGTACTCTCAGTAGAAGAAACATTGATGAATTTCGGCTATCTGTATGATCCTAACCTCATCCGTCAGGGGGCATCTGTTATCACTGAAATTTCATTCGCAAATGGTTACAGGAATCCAACATCTTTAAACAGCTATTAGTTCACCCATGGACCAAAATTACCAAAAAAGAATTTCCAAAAGGTCCAAAACTATCCAACTAGTTATAAAATCAGGATGCGCTATGACTATACAGGGCGCGTGCACATGCGCCATCAAGAAATGTAGAAAAAATGCACATGCACACGATGCGCGACTGTGGATGCTAAAAGCTGCGCACACATGAGAACGACACATTTATGATGTTGGTTGGCTTGCCACCCACTTCTGGTTCAGCTTCCAAGTCGATTTGACATCCAAATCTTAGCTGGATCTGACTGGGTGGCTGGTCAAAGACCTAAAGGTGCCCTAAACAACCCCTTTTCACACTAAAAGCTCGTTGCACAATACCTCAAAGTGGCACTATAAAACAAGGCCATGGGTGCACTACATCTTCAAGGAATTCATTTGCAAGGTTATGCTGCTGCTATTCTCTTGGGGAAACCTCTTTTCTCATCAAGATCATACTAGCACCATTCCATTTGGGCAATCCACATCACCTTTTGAGTGGGTTAGCTTGGGATTCTTTCACCATTTCTTTCAAGTTTTCAAGTTGTAAGAAGAGCTCAATCTTGGGGGTCCAAGAGCCCTCCCTTGGAGGAAGAAGGGACCCAAATTCCCCTTTCTCTTTGGTGTTTTCTTTTCACTAATACAATCCTTTCCATTGGTGACATGAGTCTTGTTTGTTTCTTTTTCTTGTGTCCTTATGCACAATAGTTTAATTGTTTTTTCCCTTCCTAGTTTAATTCTTAGCTTAGTCTTTTATGTTTATTCTTCTAACCCTTTCCTTTACTGTTGTCTTTCTTAGCTAACCCAACTAAGCTTGTAAGCACCTTTGCTTTTCTCATTTAGGTGACAGAAGAGGCACAACAAGAGGCACATCTGACCCAACTCCTCCCCTTGCAGAATCCTGATTGTGCTGGTGTAGAAGAAAGACGAGACTTGGTGGCTTTGCATTGATTATAGAGAATTAAACAAAATCACAGTTAGGAACCAGTACCCAATTCCCCGAATTGATGACCTTCTTGACCAAATCAAGGGGGGGAATTTCTTCAACAAGATTTACCTAAAGTCTGGCTACCACCAGGTTGCCATCGAATCAACTGATGTATGGAAGACAACTTTCAAATCTAAAAAAGGTCTCTTCGAATGGTTGGTCATGCCCTTTGGCTTAACAAATGCACCAAAAAATTTCATGAGATTGATGGATGATGTATTGAGACCCTTCACAAAATCTTTTGTGGTGGTATATCTGGATGACATCCTCATCTTCAGTAGAACTTGGATGGAGCACACACAAAATATTCAACAAGTTTTTGGCACTCTGCGGTAGCACAAGCTATATGCCAACTTGGAAAAATTCTCCTTTGGCATGAACATGGTCAAATACTTGGGATATATTGTTGATGAGCATGGGGTACATGTGGATCCAGTGTTATAAGCAAAATCTGTCCATAGGGATAGATCCGACCTATTTGGCTTTGAAGCCGGTTACAACCTCTTTGATAGCTCGGCACGAGGCAGAGACTACCCGCACCTCAGGTGGTCGTTTGCCTGAGGCAGTAGAGAAGGGGAAAAATAAAGGTGAAAGACTTACAAGAAGTCGTGCTCAGGACCACCTACCCTGGTTGTTATCCTTCCTTAGCTTTCTGGATGGCCAAAATGGCCTAGGGGGTGAAAATTATGGGTAGTGGGATGAAAAAGAGCTCGTTGATTTTTTGGATAGCGAACTAAATAAAGTGGACAACGAGCTGTTCACTTCCTTAAAGCATTGGAAACTGTCCCAAAATGGGTCGTCGGGATAAACTAGTATCCTGGGTAATTAACCAATGAATGCCTTGAGTAAAAGGGAGTGAAACAAGAGAGAAAAGGGGGCTTAAAATCTACAACCAATTACTTTTAAATGGCTGTAAATTACAAAAAAAAATCTATTCGAAGCTTTCAAGGCAGGGAAACAAGCCTAGAATGGCTTGATACCCCCCGGGGTGACCCGGGAAGTGATCCCAAAGGTTGTTAAATCAAAAGTAGGTTGTTAACCATTTTTTCGAAGGCAATCAAGTCATCTACTTGAGGTGGTTCAAATATGACCAAGGGATGAGATTGGGTTAGTAATCCATCCAACCCTGTCCCCCTAATGGTTTTTGTCGGCTTAATTTCCAAGTCATACGCTTGCATGCGCATGATCCATTTGGAACACTTACTATGCAATTCGATTTGATTCAAAGTAGTGACTAAGAGAGAGGTAGGCACAAAAACCTGAACTTTATGGCCTTGGATGTAATGTCGAACTTGTTCCAATGCTTTATACAAGGAATAACCATGTTTCTCTAGTGGAGAATAATTCAGTTGGCAGGGTTTCAAATTTTGGCTCACGAAGGCGACTGGCCTAAGATTTTCCTCATGATCCTTTTGCAACAAGATTGCAGAAATTGTCTCCTCTGACAAATTAGTGTACATGACAAAGTCTTTAGAGGGATCGGGACTGACTAACAGAGGGGAACAAGCAATGGCTTTCTTAATGGATTCAAAAGCCTGACGGGTAGGGGCATCCCATTTCAACCGAATGTCTTTCTTCATAAGCTGATTTAGAGGTTTAACTACTTGAGCAAAGTCAGGAATGAAGCATCTCAGGAAATTTATCTTTCCAAAGAAAGATTGCATTTCCTTTTTATTGGTAGGTAAGGGCAGCTTTTTGATTGCTACCACTCTCCCAGGGCCAACTTTTACACCTTCTCGAGAGACGATGTGACCCAAAAGTTTTCCCTCCATAACACCGAAAATGGTTTTCCTAGGATTTAAAGATATGCCAAACCTACGACATCTAAGGAGAACCTGCCTAAGGTAATAAGAATGAAGACTCCATTCTTTGGAAAAGCCCGTGAGGTTGTCGAAGTAAACAACAATGATATTACCCAATAATCCTTTGAAATAAATGGCCATGGAACGTTGAAAGGTGTTCCCAACATTAATCAATCCAAAAGGCATCTTGTTATATGCATATGTGCCCCAACGAGTGGTGAAGGTGGTTTTATGACTATAAGAAGGATTGAGGGATATCTGATTGTAACCTAAGAAACCGTCTAAAAGGGACATCATTTGAGACTCAGAGACTTGTTGGAGAATCTCTTCCATAGGTGGGATGGGGTAGTTGTCTTTTAGGGACACTCTATTCAAATGTTGAAATTCGACACACAAACGAATATCGCCAGTTTTCTTCCTAACGGGACCCAAATTAGATACCCATTGTGAGTAACGGACATGGTTAATGACCCCGGATGCTTCCATCTTGTCCAATTCAACTTTAATTGTTTGTTCCAAAGCATGGTTTATTTTCCTCTATCTTTGTCTATAAGGTTTCGAATCAGGGATTATGGGTATGGCATGGACTATCTCCTACATATCGAAAACCTTGAGGTCTTGATAGGACCAAGCAAAAACATCCTTGAACTCTGTCAAGAGTTCCATGAATCGAGTGACCTCAGAAGGGGAACACTGTGCACCTATATAGACTAGTTTTGGATCTTCCTCAGTTCCCAGGTTAATAGGTATAGCTTCTCGCACCTTCCTAACAGATTCACTATCAATACTAGGCACAAAAGTAGTGGCATCATTGGAATCAAACATGGATTCCAATGCTGACAAACCAGGGGGGATCTTATTTGTCTTTAATTGGATTATGTTCCCTATTCCCTCTTCCAACTCATGGTTGATATGTAAATCTTTGAACTCCTCCTTGTTTTGAAGGAATCTATAGATTTGTTCATTAGTATCAAAAACTTGCCAAGAGTCGACATTATCAGGTGACGCAGGTCTATGTAAAATTTGGACTTGTATATCTTCAATAGACCTTACGAAATCCGAGGTGAAACAAGAACCATCCAAGGCCAAAGTATCAGCTATGTGGTTTGCGGCCCTAGGAACGGCTTGAATGTTGAAAGATAAGAACTTCTCAATAAGTTCCTTAGCCTTTCGGTGGTATTGTTTGAGGTGTGGGTTTTGAACTTCATATTTACCTCTAATTTGATTCACAACCAATTCAGAATCTCCACTCACCAATAAATGGCGTATTCCTAAGACTAAGGCCTTTTGGAGGCCTTGAACTAAGGCTTCATATTCAGCCATATTATTAGTGTTAGGGAATTCTAACCAAAAAGAGAAAGGGATTGCGTTTCCCTTGGAATCACACAAAAGGACCACAGCCCCATATCCATTCTTGGATTTAGCACCATCAAAATCCATACTCCACACCATTTCTTTCAACTCAGAAGGAGGTACATGTGCATCTTCCTCAGATAACACAGTATATGTACCCATACCTGTATCTTGAAAAGACACATGTTTCGTATTATAAGAAGCAGGTACAACCTGCTCTCGGTACTTTGGTTCCCTCCTAATGACTACTTCAACACCCTTATGAGGAAAGGTGAAGTGGGTCCTGTTAGCGTCGAAAGTCACTCTTGGATTGCTTGCAGGAGCAGAGCCCGACGCCCATCAGTTTTTATGTCACAGTTTAATAAATGGGGGTGGTCGAATGGAAAGAGACCCCAGAAAGCAACATTGACATAGGAACCAGGGTCTGGTATGTAGAAAGCAAGGGAGGTCTTGATCCAACTTCCGTCAGTAAGTTGATTAAAGGGTGGTAGATGGAAGACTTGTGAGAAGAGCGAGCAAGACTGCCTCGGGCATCAGGCCTTCGGAAGCTTGAAGAAGAAAAAATCAGAAGCCAAGATCCTCTTGGTCCTGAGTTTCAAGGAGCTGAAGGGTGACTCGACTGGATCCTCCAATTCCAAGCCATTCCAGCACTGAGAAAACACAAGAACTGATTAGAAACGCTGCGACTGTTGCAGTGATCCAATCTGCATCATCCTACAATAGCGCAACTCGACTGAATCCTCCAATTCCGAGCTGTTATAACCATAATAAACAAAGAGATGGAAAAATAGGCTGACATCCATAAAGTAAGATGTCTCAAATGCCTTATACATTAACTAGAGCGACTAGCGCTACAACAAAACTTTACAATCGGGAGCCTAGCTCAACCATCCCCCTTTACAAAAATGGCGAAAACGCCTACATATACTCCAAAAAAACAACAACAAAAATAAGACGCTGCATAAAAAATATTGCGTCTGCATGTCTTCTAACAATCTGCCCATGCAGACTCCGGATGATTGTGCGCCTATGACAGACGCTACCTTAACTTCGCATGGCCTTTGCAGGGGAGGTAGCCGAAACATTAAAGGCCAAAATGGCATGTACAAACTTCTTTGTCTAATTAAGGACTTCGGCATGGCTTCTTCGGATAATCAGTACACAGAACTCCTTCGAGCAGACCGCTAGCTAGATTCTCCATACCTCGCACTTAATGAGCGAAAGGAGGTTTCAACCACCCGTTCTTACATTCATTAACTCCAAATGAGAAACAGGATTGAGATCAGATCCAATGGCCCTTGGAGCTCATGATGATCCCCTCCGTAACTGAACTCGGTGCCTTTGGCCCCTCTTACATAGCTCTTTTCATTTCCCAAGTGACCACCGGTTGTGACCCTGTGCTTACTCTCAACAGTGCTTTCGGCACTTGCGGATATGAAGGGGCTGATCCTTGCTTCTTTCGAAACTACGATGGGCAAAAAGACGGGGAGCCTCATCGCGCGCCAGGTGTCCCCTTTGGATGGATGACTGAGACTGCTTCTTGATAATGCGGGCCCAACTTTGAGTGCTTTCGACGCTTTCGGGGTTCGGGGTTTCGAGATGTAGAATGACATGAAACTCTCACCCTTCGAACTCTTGAATGTTGAAACACCGATGTGACTAAATCTCGCACCACGTGTCCTTTGGATGGACGACTGCCATCCTCTCCTGCATACCCAATGGGCGCTATCCAATGCGCTAATCTTGGCATGCCTGCGCTAGCCACGATTTCCCGCCAACCATCAATCTGTTCCCTTGGATAAATCTAGACCGTCAGCAATATAATCTTGCCCACCTACTTGTTTGGAAGCCTGAAATGAGATTCTTCGCATTGCGCTCGAGCGCTTCTCATGCGACTTGCAGATTTAAATACTCTTGTGCCTCGGACAACAAATGTCGCTAACATTAGGCTCCATGGGGGATAGATTCGTCCCTGTGATGCTCTAAGAACTCATTCCGCAGCTTCAGTGCCTTGCTTTTGGGCTATGGAGTCATGCTCAAAACATCCCGCTGCTGCAAATATAGGCCAAAAAATAAAAGTAACAAAATAAAGCTACATGCTCAAAGGAGCTTATTTATATACAATCCTAAACTAATAAAACACTTTACATGGGGCTAGGTGAAAGCAGACTTCCACCATAGCCAATCAAGTAACTTCCTAAAGGGAAGCTCTTTCCTTCTGTCAGTTATCACAAACAATTGATGTAACTGTGACAGCAGAACGGTTACACTCTTCAACTTCCCCTTACACGCTGAAGCTGAGATGGGATATGGCGGCTCCAAAGCATAAGGGAAATTCCACTCCATGTATTCTCTGACAGGGTCATCGAATGAGTGGCCAATTCTAGGAAATTGGCGACAAACAGCCTCGTCTGCTACACAGTTGTTCACATGCGGCCGAATATCTCTGATAAGCATAGGCAGGTGAATAACTGAAGTGGGCTCGCTGATCTCAGGTGGTGGATTCTCACTGACTGGCTCTGAACAAAGGGCAGACTGCTCCTCTGGTTCTTTTTCCTCTTCTTGGCTCTCCCCCAGGTCAGATTCATATTCATCATAAACAGGCCCCCCGAGTAAATTATGCTCTTCCTCATACTACTCAGCGTCTCCTGAAAGATTGAGATGGCTAATTTCCTCATGATAATTTTCCTTAGTGAGCAAAGGACAAGGTTCTACGACCTGCTCTTGGAAATCCATCATATCGAGCTCAGACTCTGATTCGTAACTATTATAAGCGGTTTGGCTACTCTGATAAGCAAAAGGTGATGTGGGGTTCTGCTGCTCCTCTTCCATATAATCATCAAAGTCAGGGGGGAATAGAGCTTCTCCAACTTGCAGAAATGGAACTATCCCCTGCTCCTTCATTTCGACCCCGAATGTAAACACATCATGGGAAATCTCGTGAAGGAAAAGAGAACAATCCTCTTCCACAACTACCTCTTCATCGTTTTGATCTGAGACAACAAGCTCATCGGGGGCAGATGTTAATGCGTTTACAAAATCTTCAATAATCTCCTCGAAAGAGCCATCTATAACATCTTCCTTGGAGACTGGAAAATCGTCCCCATTGTCCTCATATTCCAACTTTGCATGTTGGGTAATGGAGGTATCGCCTGCTCCATTAGTTCACTCAGAGCATCTTCTTCCAAGGCTGGACAATCCTGCGCACAGTCTTCAGACTTCAACTTCTCTAATTGAGCAGAGAGATACTTCACCTGCTCCATCAACTCACTTAGGGTGTCTTCTTCCTCCCTGGGATCTTCATCAGCTTCATGACCCTCCTCTGATGCAGACGAATGTGGAGGAGAAAGGAGTGATTTCTGATCCAGGTCGTCGGAATCATCCTCACAGCCTATGTCCGAAACAACTTTATCTTGTATATAGTTGTGATATCCCTCACAACAGTTATGAAAAATTGACTCAGAGGGATACAACTTCTGACAATAGGTGGTGAAAGCTGCATGGAATCCATTGAGTGAAGAAATGCTAGCAGGGGGTAAAGAATGATACCATTTACGCGTGTCCCCTGCTAACGAGAACATGAACATCTTCAGTAATACATCCTCATGATGTATCTCCCACTGACGCATGAGTTCATGAAACTCACTGAGGTGCTGAGCAGGGTCATCCTCTTCACATTTTCAAAATATGGGCAAATAATCGTCCCATTCATCCGGAGAGGGGACAACATTAGGAAAACCAGGAATAGTAGAAAAATTAAAAGGAGCAAACCTGCGAGCAAGGATTTTCTCCATATTGAACCAATGGATTCGCCAATCGATCCTTGAATCATGGAGTCACCAGGTGAAGGATGCGCAGCTTCGAATGTGTCTGGTCCTTGTTCACCATTAAAGGATAGATCCTAACGTTGTTGTTACCCAGGAAGCTTCTCAGGCTGAGAAAACAGCTGCTGAAACCTTCTTGAGAAAGCTCCTTAGGGTCAGCGTTCAGGTGTGCTAACAGTAGCCACAGCTAAAACAGTGATGTGGAAACAATGGAGTCACCACAGTGGAGTCGCTAGGTGCACAGTAGCAATCTTTAAGGGCTCTGATGTCTAATGCACCTTCATAATCAGAGGCTCAATGTCGTTCTGCCCAGGGAAAATCTTCAACTTCATCCCCGGAAACAGCGCCAGAAATGTTAGAGTCGGAAGTCACTCCTGGATTGCTTGCAGGAGTAGAGCCCGACGCCCATCAGTTTTTATGTCACAATTTAATAAATGGGGGTGGTCGAATGGAAAGAGACCTCGGAAAGCAGCATTGAAATAGGAACCAGGGTCTGGTATGTAGAAAGCAAGGGAGGTCTTGATCCAACTTCCGTCAGTAAGATGACTAAAGGGTGGTAGACAGAATACTTGTGAGAAGGGTGAGCAAGATTGCCTTGGGCATCAGGCCTTCGGAAGTTTGAAGAAGAAAAACTCAGAAGCCAAGATCCTCTTGGTCCAGAGTTTCAAGGAGCTGAAGGGTGACTCGACTGGATCCTCCAATTCCAAGCCATTCCAGCGCTGAGAAAACACAAGAACTGATTAGAAATGCTACGACTGTTGTAGTGATCCAACCTACATCATCCTACAACAGTGCAACTCGACTGGATCCTCCAATTCTGGGATATTCTAACCACAATAAACAAAGAGATGGAAAAAGAGGCTGACATCCATAAAGTAAGAAGTCTCAAATGCCTTATACATTAACCAGAGCGACTAGTGCTGCAACAAAACTTTACAATCGGAAGCCTAGCTCAACCATCCCCCTTTACAAAAATGGTGAAAACGCCTACATATACTCCAAAACAACAACAGAAAAAACAAGTCACTACATAAAAAATATTGCGTCTGCATGTCTTTTGACAGTCTGCCCATGCAGACTCTGGATGATCGTGTACCTATGATAGATGCTACCTTAACTTCACATGGCCTTTGCAGGGGAGATAGCTGAAACATTAAAGGCCAAAATGGCATGTACAGACTTCTCTGTCTAATCGAGGACTTTGGCATGGCTTCTTCGGATAATCAGTACATAGAACTCCTTCGAGCAGGCTGCTAGCCAGATTCTCCATACCTCGCACTTAATGAGCGAAAGGAGGTTTCAACCACCTGTTCTTACATTCATTAACTCCAAACATGAAATAGGATTGAGATCGGATCCGATGGCGCCTAAAGCTCACGATGATCCCCTCCATAACTGAACTCGGTGCCTTTGGACCCTCTTACATAGCTCTTTTCATTTCCCAAGTGACCATGGGCTATGACCCTATGCTTACTCTCAATGGTGCTTTCGGCGCTCGCGAATATGAAGGGGTTGATCCTTGCTTCTTTCAAAACTGCGATGGGTGAAAAGATGGGGAGCCTCATTGTGCGCCAGGTGTCCCCTTTGGATGGACGGCTAAGACTGCTTCTCGATACTGCGGGCTCAAATTTGAGCGCTTTCGGTGCTTTCAGGGTTCGGGATTTCGAGATGCAGAATGACATGAAACTCTCACCCTTTGAACTCCCGAATGCTGAAACACCGACGCGACTAAATCTCGCACCACACATCCTTTGGATGGACGACTGCCATCCTCTCCTGCATACCCAATGGGTGCTATCCAATGCGCTAATCTCGACGTGCCTCCACTAGCCGCGATTTCCCACCAACCGTCGATCTGTTCCCTTGGATAAATCTGGACCGTCAGCAATATAATCTTGCCTGGCTACTTGTTTGGAACCCTAAAATGAGATTCTTCGCGTTGCAATCGGGCGCTTCTCACGCGAGTTGCAGATTTGAATACTCTTATGCCCTGGACAAGAAATGTTCCTAACAGGTCCCCTCCATGAAGTAATGACCCTTTTTTACTTTGGTGGACCACTCCCTCCCTAAAAGCATGCCATATGCTTCAGCTATATCTGCTATGATCACGTTTATGAGCATGCTCACCTCTGGAGCTTGGTCATAAGTAATGGATAAGTCTTTAATGTAATCGATGGTTTCTACAGTCCTAGAATCCAAAGCTAATGGGTCTTTACATGGGCCTATGCATTCAAGACCCGGTATTCTCATGAATCACAGAGGCATGACATTGTGCCTCGCTCCTGTGTCAGCGACATAGTTATGGAGAAAAAAATCAAAAATCAAAACTGAGATATAGAAAGGAGGAATGCCAAGGTCTAAATCAATAACATCATATGCTTCCCTAGGTTGAGAAGTGGACTCTTTGGAAAGAGGAAGTCTCTGTTCTGTTCGTGGAGTAAGGGGTGCTTGTAGAACATGTGAAAGGTTTTCAAACTGAGTAGGTGTTCTAAGAGCATCTAATAATGTCATGTGGGCGGGAACATTCGCTAGATATTCAACAACGTTGTAAGGCATCAGTGTTAGGAAATAGGGTGGTGGATTATTAGGCAAGTTTACCTTGTTTCAGGTCCAAGAAACTCTGTTCCTTGTAGGGGAAGGTAATCTACCATTCGCGGGAAGTTTTCCCTTTTCATTGTCCTTGGGGTCGCTTTTGGCCTCTTCCACCCCTTGTAAGGTGGTTCTAGGGGCCTGACTCCTAGTTTCTACAACAAAGCTTCCAAAAGCAAGAATATCGTCATCACAAGGGATAGAGTCTTCCATGTTAACTTGGTCATTTTGGGAAGTGGAAGCAAATTTGTTTTTTACTGGAGGTAGAGATGCTTTTTCATTTTTAGACAATTCCACGTGACGTGTATATGCGTAACAATACTCAGGGTCATGGAAGTCTTGGCAAAAGTGACACCAATCCACTTCAGCAGAATGTTGTTTAGGAGAAGGAGTAGGAGGGAAAGGAGGTCTTGGCCTCAGAACAACATAAAACTGCATGTCATTTACTTTTCAATTAAGAGAAAGTATTTGGTTGTTCATGTTCATTAACAACTTGAGTGTTTCTGAACTTTCCCTTTCTTCAATCCTTGAAGTTTGGGCAGGTGGAGGTTCATACCAAGGACCCTCATTTCAAAGTACATCATTCCTAGGTTTCCCTTTAAAACGAGGCTGCACTAAAGGTGAGGGAATCATACCAGATTCCTCCATGTTTCTTTCAATTTCCAAGGCACTAGTCTTGGCCACATCTAAAGTTTGTGTTGATTTATCTTTTAATATATATTTTACATTCAGACTCATAGCGGTCATGTAATAATGGAGCAAATTGTTCCCAGATGGTTGGGAAGCGGTTGGGATCCTATTCAAGGTCGAGGTAAAGCGTTGATTAAAATTTTGTATTTGCTCACCCTCATGGATGGAAATGGTTGTGAAATCCCTGAGCAGGGAAGCCACATCATCCGCCCCTTGGAAATGTTTCTTGAATTCTTGGATCATAGTGTCCCAATCTGGGATACTATCATTAGGAAGCAAGAGATACCATTTCCCTGCTTCACCCTCGAAGGTTCTCACAAAAAGTCTAATGATGACATCGAGAATTGTTATGTCCATAAGCGTTAATGTATCATAGAAGTTTTGTATATGTTCTGCAACACTCAAAGTACTAGTGCCACTAAACTTGGGAAGCCTATTTGGGGCATCCGCTGGTATGTCATGAAGAGGTCTGGCCAACCTCAAAGGAGTGTCGGGTTGCTATGGCATTGCCATTGGGACAACTATGGGGTGAACAAAAACAGTTGTTGAAACGATGGGAGAAACAACCTGAGGATTAGTAACTGTAGTTGGATTAATTGAAGATTGCTTTAGTAAGGGGCTTTGAATAGGAGAAGAGGAAGAGGGTGACTTAGATCATACTGCAGAGGTAACAAGTTTCCCTGGTTTCCCAGGTGTATATATCTCACTAATTGTTTTCTTTCATGAACTTTGACTTCTTGTAACCCTGGGGGACACTGTTTCCCTAGTCTTAGGATACTTCCGACCTGCCATCTTGCAAGGGGCCAAGTAAGTACTTTGAGTACAAGGGGTGTATCACCGACAATCCTACTCTTTCTAACATAATGTAAAATAACCCAACTAAAAATGAAGCTTTGTTTTTTGTTCTTCTCAAAGTGGAAGGTAAGGTATGACAGACTTATAACTTCTCACATGAGTCCGAACAAGTAGAATCTAAAATCGACGAGGTAAAAGGAAAGGAAAACTCGATGGTATTTATAACTCCCAGGTGCAATGGAAATTGCAACGAAACTGAACTATAACAAGTACCAAAGAAAATTCCAAAGGGTCACTGAAAGACCTCGCCAAAAGTTTGTCAACAAGTAGGAAGAGGACCACAAAGAATTTGGGTCCAATGTTTAGTACAAGCTTGGGATACAAGA
>JASDQU011442231.1:0-14705 GCA_032191745.1 Picea mariana | reverse complement strand
CCCCTAGTTTCTTAGGCTACAACCTGAGGGAAACTCCAACTCCCCAATTCTCTGGCTACAACCAGAAGGAGGCTACAACCTGAGGGAAACTCCAACTCCCCAATTCTCTGGCTACAACCAGAAGGAGGCTACAACCCCCTATGTTCTTCGGCTACAACCGGAAGGTGGCTACAACCACCTGTCCTTGCCCCATCCAACTTCCTTGACGTATAAGTAGAATTATGGAACCAGTGTCACACTATCACTTTGAGATCTACTATTGTAAACCTGTACCAATAAACATACACCAAACAACGTGTACCAATAAACCTGAACCATGCATCAACCATGCATCAATCTGTACCTCAACCTGTACCTTAAACAAATGCATCAACCATGCACTAACCTGTACCAAACAACCTATAATCAACCAGTACCATAAACAAGTGCATCCAACCATGTACCAAGTATGTACCAATCATGTATCAACTACTCATCAACTATGCCTCATCAAGATGTATCAACATCATCAACTATACACCTCATGTATGTGCCAACTCATCAACTACTTGTCTCAACCATGTACCCAACATCTAACTCAACCAAAAGCCCTCATCAATTTCATCATCCAAATCTGATTTGTAACTATATAATATACTTGGTGTTTATGATCATATACCTGCAAACCTTCCTTAACTTTAACAACAAGAGACTAGCATTTTCATCAAACTTTTATTTAGTCTCACGTGACTAGTTTTGGAATAGTCAACAGCCATAACTTGAAATAATAATAACTATGTACCTGTGATGAATAAAGATATGAAAATTGTACACAATGTTCTTCAGTGTGTTTTATGCAATTTATCCATGTGTCACTACTTGAAACCTCTCAGAAAAAGAGTTATATCAAAAATGGCATACCTTGTTGAATTCTGGCTTATTCTATAGAGCGAACTTGTAGAGCGTGCCCTGCACAAAATATTTGTTGTATTGGATCTGAAAATTTTACAAAGAATACTACAGACTTTACTCTAACCAACACATTTGGTCTTATTTAATTTGTATCTTTTATGAAGAAGTTATGATGTTTTTACTTGAAACACCTGTTTTAGACTAGTTTCAGGACTAGACACAAACCCTATTTTAACAGAGTGTAACTCCAAAAATAAAACGACCCACAAGATGAAATTCGTACCACAACTACTTGGATATGTTGTCTCAATGGAATATCAATTTTATGGTCTGAATCATTCTATAAAAAAAATTATTGTGAAAATGGTGAGATGATCTGTAAATAACATACCTTAGAAAGCATCTTCAAAAGAATTTATCCTCCCTTGAATTTCGGCCTTCTTTACTTCACCTTTTCTCTAAAATTTGGCTTAGATATCCTTTGGTTACCTCAGTCATCTACATATATTCAATATTCTCAATTTTTATATAAAATGAGATATCCTTGCCTCTTATTTATACTTTCATGTAGCTTCCTCAAGGGGTTACCTTTTAACCATGTTAACCCACTTTCCTTATTTTAGGGTTAACCAAATTCTAACCACTTATCCAATTAGTAATTTATCCATTAACTTTATTAACTTATAGTACACTCATCGCTTCACTTTACGTCAAGGGGTTACCTTCTAACCATCTTAAATGGCTTTCCTTATTTTAGGGCTAACCCACTTCTAACCACTTGTCAACTTAGTAATTTCTCCATTAAATTTATTATTTAAATAATTTCTTTTATATTCACTTTGAATTATAGTACACTCATCACTTCACTTTATTATTTACCTTCTAAAAATATCTTAAATCACTTTGACTACTTTGACCTTTTGGGGCTTCTAGATGACTCATGAGGGTTCTCCAACTTCACATGGCCATAACTCTCTAACCGTGAGAATTTATGTGACGTTCCACATACCACCGGAAATGACATGACATGTACTATCCATATATAATAATATACCTGCAAATATATCAAAACTTATACTGTTATCCATAAAAAAAACTTGGGTCCATTACCCAAACCTGGGTTCTCCAACTTCCTTCAAAGGTTGACATCAATGACAACCAACCTTAATCAATATTTGTGACTAATCCCAAAATTAGTTTTAAGAGTCATCTTGGAATTTTTGTTATAACTTTTTTCCAGTGAAGTTTCATACTCTGAAATTTTCCGAATCGTGAAGAGACATAATGATTTACATGTGTTTTTTTTTCATATTTTGACTCATTATAATTTATGAGATATATATCTTGTGGAAGTTAGGGTTTTTGACTAGTTCTGAAATTAGTCTTAAACAAGTCATTTTGGCATTTTTTCTATAATGTTTTTTTAGTGAAGTTTAGGAATGTGAAATTTTCAGAAGTTTAAGAAGTCATTTTAAAGTACTACAAACCAAAATTTCAGACTGGGAAGGGATAAAATTTTATATATTTATTAGGAAAAGGGTCAAACATCCATACATTCTCCAAATCAAGGTTTGAAAGGTATGTAACTTACAATTGTCATAACTTTTGATTGAAATATATAGTTTTGGTGATTCAAAATTTGTGATAAAGAGGAAAAACATCATTATTTTTATTTTTTCACATGGTTCCAAAGGGTGATACGAAATTTATTTCACCAACTAAACCTCTAGAGAGATCAACCATGACCGAAGAAGAAAGAGAAGAGATTTTTCACCAAATGGAATAGTTGGAAAAGAAGATGAATGAAAATAGGGAATAGATGGTAAAGAATATGGAAAATAAGATGAATGAAAATAGAAAACATATGGTAAAGAAAATAAAAAATAATATGGATGAAAATATGGAACATATAGAAAACAAGATGGATGAAAATATGGAATAGATGGAATAGATGGAAAATAAAATGGATGAAAAGATGGAAGATTTGAAAAAGTCCATGTTTGCCATATTCTTACATGCCCTAGATGAGAGGATCCTTAAAGGAGATATCAAGATATAAGAAAATCATGAAAATGTGGAGGAAATAAATATTGATTCCCAAAATCATGATTATTTATCATCTCCAAATTCACATCATCAGGGGTTCAATGAGGCACCAAGGAACTACTTAATTCCCAATATCGATATGAGGTATGAGGAATTTTGATGGAAAAGATCCTATAACATGTATATTGAAAAATTATTTGATCTACACCGAGTGCAAACCTTACAAAAGGAAACTCTTACATCCTTTTATTTAGATAATGACCAATTTGCCTGGTATCAATGTCTTTGTGAAAGAAAAAGGGATTTTATTGTCTCTTGGTTCATTTTTATGAATGAATTGATATCACATTATGGGGATATTAAGAACAATACATTATTTATTGATAAATATTTGAAAAAGAAGTCCAATTACAAAACACATTTAGCAATTCCAAAAGCTAAGTCTTAGGGTAAAGAACATATAAGAGGATAATTTATTGGATCTCTTTATAGGCACTTTAAAGGAGAGAATCCAACATGAGGTGCATATCTTAGAACCTAAATCCCTAGAACATGCTTTTATTCTGGCAAGGAAAGTTGAAAGTAAATATGTGGCTACAAGAAGAGTGGTCACTAACAACTATAGAGAGCACCATGTTTCCTCTCTTGATTTCACTCAACCTATAAGGTTAACACCTCAACAAATGGATGAACCAATGCCTTGAGAATGATAAAAATTAAATGAATAACAATCCACTTTCACGTTGAAACCTCCTTTTACAATATATTCAATGTACAAGATGAGATGAGATGATCCTAAGACTAGGTCTCCTTGGTGTGTGTGTGTGTATATATATATATATATATATATATATATATATATATATATAGGAGACAAAGGGTACACTTATAATGAAAGAGTACAATAAAGGGTTCTAGCCTACAAACAAGTATAACACTAGAAATATAATGATTCAATATCTACAGCTTAATAAGGGGTTTTATACTTAACACGTGGATTTGTCTAGGGATTAACATGCACGTCCCCTTCAAACATGTGTTGTCTCAACACTTGACTAGCTGCAGGTATTTTTGCATAAATAAATCATCTTCCCATGTCACCTCTTCCACTGGAAGGTTCTTCCATTTGATGAGGTGCTCAGTAATTTCTTGATTTTGCAGCCACTCAATCCTCGTTTCAAGGATTGTTTCTGGTTCCAATAATAATTTCCCTTCTTCATTAATATTTGGTAAAATAGTTTGGATTGAGATCTTGTCACCGATTACCTTCTTTCAACAAGAAACATGGAAGACTGGATGTACACGTGAAGATGGATGCAAATTCAATTTGTAAGCCATGCTTCCAATACTTTGCAACACTTTATAGGGGCCATAATATTTGGGTGCTAATTTATTGTCCTTATTTTGTTGCTTAAGGGACATTTGTTTATATGTTTGTAGTCTCAAAAATTCCCAATCCCCCGCTTCAAATTCCCTTTCACTGCATTGTTGATCTGCTTGTTGTTTCATCCTATTTTAGTCAATAACCAAGTTGTACTTCAATAGTTTGAGAACATCATCTTATTGGTTCCCTATGTGGTTCTCCACTTCTTGAACCTTTGTAGTCCATTTCAAGGGAAATGTCATGGACGGAGGATGATATCCATTAAGTGCAAAAAATGGGGACATTTTTTATAAAGTATGGAAGGACGTGTTGTACCACCATTCTTCCAAGGGAAACCAATTGACCCATTGTGTCTATTTATCAGATGCAAAGAAACATATATACCCTTCTAGACATTTATTCACTGCAATAATTTTCCCATCAAATTGGTGATGGTAAGATGAGATGTGAGCCAATTGAGTAACCAAACAAGAAAACAATTCAGTCAAAAAATTTCCAATGAAAATTGGATCTCTGTCACTTACAATAATATTGGGGACTCCATGTATCTTTTGAATTGTTTCCATGAATGGTGTAGCTACTATAATTGCTTTAAAAGGATGAGAAAGAGAGAAAAATGGACATACTTTGTTATTCAATCCATTACAACCATGATTATAGTCTTTCCTTCAGATTTGGGTAAACTTGTAATAAAATCCATTGAAACTTATTACCAATGTTGACTTGGTATAGCTAATGGTTGTAGAATACCTGACATCTTGATTGTCTTGATTACCTTCCCCCCAAAAATAATTCTTTATCCCATGGTAAGTTTTCAAGAACCCTAAATGTCCCCCTATAGGAGAAGTGTGCAATTTCAAAAGGATCTTATGTTTGAGTTGAGAATTCTTACATAAATATAGGAAATCATGATACCATAAAAAAATATTATTCCATAAAATTTTATCTAATGCATTGGGGTCCTATTGTAATTGTTGAATGATCTTGCATACCTCTTTATCTTTCTTCCATTTTGTCCTTGATTTTTACACCCAATCAAATTGCAAAATAGAAATAGCACATAATGAATGCTTTGTTTCTTCTTCTTTCCTTGAAAGTGCATCTGCCACAATATTATGTTTTCCTTTCTTGTATATAATTTCAAAGTCATCACCTAGAATATTTGTAACCCATTTTTGTTTCCCTTCTGAAGATAATCATTGCTCCAAGAAGTAATTCAAACTATCCTAATCCGTTTTTACTTTGAAATGTATTCCTATTAGGTAAGGGTGTCATTTCTTAACTTCATGTAGTATGTCCAAAATTTATTTTTCATAAATGGGTTTGAGTAAGTTTTTTCCTTTAAGTAGGCTACTTTCAAATGTAAGGGGATTTCCTTCTTGTATTAAAATTGCACCAATGCCATGGCCTGAGGCATCACACTCTATAATACATGTTTTTGTGAAGTCAGGTGTGGCTAGGACATGAGTTGTATACATAGCCTCCTTAAGTTTTTCAAAAGCTTTTGTTGCTTTTTGAGTCCAAGAAAATGATTCCTTCTTTAATAATGCAATTATAGATGCCGATATTTGACCATAGTTCTTGACATACTTTCTGTAATAGATTGTCAATCCTAAGAATCCTCTAAGTTTCTTCAAGGTTTTGGGAATTGGCCATTCCCTCGTAACTTTAATTTTGTTAGGGTCCACTTKTATACCTTCATGATATACAATATGATCCAAATATTCCACTTATTGAACCCCAAAGGCAAACTTGGATGGATTTGCATAAAGTTGTCACTCTTCTAGAAGTTGTAATACTCTATCAACATGTTGTGCATGCTCTTCCCAAGATTTGTTGTAGAATAGTATGTCATAAAAAAATACTAACATAAATTTTGTAAGGAAGGTTTTGAAAATATAATTCATCAAGCTTTGAAATGTTGAAGGTGCATCACTAAGTCCAAATGGCATAAACAAAAACTCATAATGACCTTCATGTGTTCTAAAGGATTTTTTGGGAATGTCTTCCTTCTTCATTCTAATTTGATGATATCTTGAACGAAGATCCAACTTATTAAAGGAAATTACTCCATGCAATTCATATAATAATTCATCAATGGCAGGAATAGAAAAATTATCTTTGATGGTCATTTTGTTGAGMTTTCTATAATCTGGACACATACGCCATGAACCATCCGTATTCATAACCATCACTACTAGTGAAGAGAAATAMMTTTGGCTAGGTCGAATGATGCTCGCCTCTAACATTTCTTGGATCATACGCTCAATCCCACTCTTCTAAATATGGATACTTGTAAGGCCTATTGTTGGGTGGTACACTTCCTGGTTGCAAATGAATAACATGGTCATGATCTCAATCAGGTGGAATACCCTTAGGAATTTATCTAAATACCTTGGAATGGTTGTTGATAACTATTTGGAGATCCACTGGAACAAAGGATATAGATATTTGAACATCTAGTGAGCACAATTGTGAAATTACACCATGGTGTCCATTTTTGAGTAATTTTGTCATGCTATTAGAGCTTATCACCTTAGGGGGTTTCCCGTTGATACCTACAAACTCAATTTTCTTTCCTTTTGAGGGAAATCTCATGAAAATATCTTGAAAATTAAATKCCATTGTTCCCAATGTTTGTAACAATTGGACCCTTAATACAACATCAACACCATCCATTTGGATGACAATAATGGGACTATCCAGTAAATACTCCCCCATATTGATATTAATACTATGGAACTTCCTAGAACAATTTATGGTACCTCCATCCGCAATCATTACTTGAAACTMTGGTGATAGAAATACAAATCAATTGAGATAGTTTTCTAATTTACAATTGATGAAATTATGGGTACTACCAAAATAAATCAACACTGTTACCTTTTTCTTTTTGATGTATCCTTATATATTGAGGGTTTTTGGAGTACTAATGCTAGCCAATGCATGAAAATATATGATTGGATTAGTCTCTTATATATCTAGAACTTGTGATGGTTCCAATTATTGATATTCTTCCTCTTCATAGTCGATGTAGAATAATTTATTCTCATTGCATTTATGCACCTTACTATAGTTATTGTCACAATTGAAACATGGTACCTTTTCTCTTCTTTCATCCATTTGATGAAGTGTCAACCTTGTTGGTTGAGTGAGGTTAGGAGAGGGAACATGGTGCTCTCTATAGTTGTTAGGGGCCACCCTTCTAGTAGCCATATTTTTTTTTCCACTTTCCTTGCCACACTGAAAGCTTGCTATGGGGATTTAGGTTTGAAGAGACACACCTCATGTTGAATTTTCTCCTTTAAAGTGACCATAATATATCTAACAAATTATCCTCAGGAATGTTCTTTACCTTGAGATTGATATTTTGGAATTATTGAATGTGCTTTGTAATTGGACCTTTTGTCGAAGATTTATTAATTAACTAAAGAATGTGTTTCTCTTAATATCCCCATAATGTGATATCAATTCATCCATAAAAATGGACCAAGAGATAATATAATTATTTTTTCTTTCATAAAACCATTGATACCAAACAAATTGATCATTTTATAAATACAAGGATGCAATAGGTACCTTTTGTAAGCTTGACACTTGGTGTAGATCAAATAATCACTCCATTTGGAATATCCATGTTATAGGATATTTACCATCAAACTTCCTCATATCAATATTCAGAATGAAGTAGTTCCTTCGTGCTACATTGAAACCTTGATGATGCGGATCTTGAAGTGACGAATAATCATGGTTTTGGGGCTCAATCTTTATTTCCTCTACATTTTCATGATTTCCTTGCATTTTCATATCTTCTTTAGGGAGTCTCTCATATAGAGCATGTAAGATCATGGAAGACATGGAAATTTTCAATTCTAACATCTTATTTTCCTTATGCTCCTGATTTTCATCCATATTCTTTTCCACCTTTCGAATTTGGTGAATTTTTTCTTCTCTTTCTACTTGAGTCATGGTTGAGCTTTGTGGAGGTTTAGTTGCTGAAATAAATTTTGGAGGAACCTTTGGAGCCATGTGAGAAGATAATAATTCTCCTCTTTTTCCTCTTTATCACAAATCTTGGAAAAATGAAAAATAGATCTTCCAATCAAAATTTATGCCAATTGTAAGTTACATACCTTTCAAACCATTAATTTAGAGTATGTCTGAGCAGATGACCTTTGTCCTAATATATATATATATATATATATATATGAATTTTGAACCCTTATGAGTCTGAAATTTTTGAATATAGTACTCTAAAATGACTTCTTAAACTCTTGAATAGTTCACATTCTGATCCTTCACTAATAAAAATTTATAGCACACATACGAAAATGACTTGTTTACAACTAATTTCAGGATTAGTAAAAATCCCCAACTTCCACAAGATGTATTTCACAAATTATAATGATTCAAATTATGAATTTTTTTCCACAAGTAATCCACTATGTCTCCTCAGGATTTTGAAAATTTTATAGTCTAAAACTTAACCAAAATGTTTTTATAGTGAAAATAAAAGCGTGGCTCGTTTGAGACTAATTTCAAGACTAGTCACAAAACCTAACTTCCATAGGAGATATCTCCGAGAATATAATGAACCAGATCCTGAAATTTTTACCACCTATTCTTTGGTATCTTTCATTAGGATCCTAAAACTTTTGCTATCTGAAATGGACCAAAAAAATATTTATATAAAAAATCACAATATGACTCATTTAAAATAGATTTTAGGATGAGTAAAAAACCATATCTTCCATAGGCTATATCTCTGAAATTATAAAGAAATAGAACTTGAAATTTTTACCAGAAGTACTTGGATATGTCTCTTCAATAACCTCCAAATTTCTTTGTCTGAAGAATCGTAGAAAAAAGTTACATCGAAAATTCCAAGATGACTCATTTGATGAAGCAAAACCCTAGGATCGATGCTCTGAAACCAAATGTTATGAACCAACTGTCATGACCTGAGGAGAAGGCCAGATACCAATAAATTATCCAATGAGGTCTCTTTCTGATAAATCCAAAGCCATATTCCTTGAGTGTAAGGGGTACCCATACCTCTAGAATATTCTCTACCCTCTCGACCAAGTGAGACAACTGAGATCTTGAAGATTATTTGATGGAAAATACAATATTTGAAAAGGTTAGTGCCTCAAAGTCTAGAGGGGGGTGTGATCCCCCTCTAGAGGTGGAATTGATCTTTAGTCTTAGTCCCAAATCCAATGATGTTGTTCTAGGGTTTCATGGAGTGTCCTAAGTTAGTGGTCATCCTTGTCTCATTGATAAACTTTTCATGCTTTAATTGATTTGTCATCGATTCTTTGAAGTTTTATAGCATCAACTATTTTTTTGAATTAACACCTTTGTGACTACTTCTCCAATATGTCTATGCCATTATACTATATCATTTGCATTTATTTAGCTCAAATCCATATGAACATAAGTGGTTTTATACCTAAGATTCTTAATATTAGTTTTATTCTCAATTTTACTTGGTTTCAAAAATGCCATATTAAACTATTTCCACTAATGATCAACTATAATCAAGAATCTTGGGACCAATGACTCTTTTGAGAGAGCTTGAGGATATTGTTGTAATCAAAACTCTTTGAATATTTACTTAACTTCTTTCATTTATGAAAATATATATGTGCTAGATCCTTGTGGTGGTTCAAACCTAACCTCTAATGTACTAATATCTAAAAGAGATTTTCCCTTAGAAATTTCAAAAACATAAGTTGTTGGAGAAGAGCTCGTTACTACCATAGGTGTTGCTAATGTCAAATTTTGAAAATACTCATTTAGAAATAAAATAACTTAATTTTCAACACTTTGATGTTCAACTATTAGCTCTTTAACATTTGTTGTATTTGGATATTTATGTACAAGCTCGATATCATAATTCATTATCTAACTTTTTGAATTTTGTAGTCTTAGCCTTTTGAAGTTAGGATTTCTTGTTTCATTCCAAATAGGCTCACTTGATTACATATTAACATGCCAACTTAATGTTTCTTCAACTTTTATTTTATTATTTACCTCTTTCTTCTCAGTGGAGTTTGATTAGGGAAAAAATATTAGATATTATTTTTGGGATTAACTGCGTAGTGTAAGTCATTAATCTATGACCCATATTCATGAGTAGCAAGCTAAGTGGGCTTGATATTAGATATTAGATATTATTTTTGGGATTAACTGCGTAGTGTAAGTCATTAATCTATGACCCATATTCATGGGGTAGCAAGCTAAGTGGGCTTGATTGTGGGGAAAACTCCACAGTTAAGCGCGCTTGAGCCAGAGGCGTCTTGGGATGGGTGACCACCTGGGAAGTCCTGGTTATCGGGTGCAAGCCCCGAAAGTGATGATTGATGCTATGCGATTCAATTCGTTGGATTCAATCCCATTTCTTCACCCCTGTGAGCATCACCTAATGCAATGAGTGCTAAGTGGACTATTCAAATCATGAGAATTATTGGTCAGTTGAGACTAATACTCATGAATATGGGTCATAGATTAATGACTTACGCTACGCAGTTAATCCCAAAAATAATATCTAATATCTTGCACTGCGGAAGCCCCTATATAGGAAAAAATATCTCCTTTATTGCTTGATTATTATCTTCTTGAGTTGATGTCTCATTTTCATTTTTATTAAAAACCATTATAGCTTTAGATTTTTATAAAATTGCTTTGATCCACCATGGTAACTTTAGGATTTGGACTCTATTTCTTAATTAGGCTTGAAGTGTGGAGAACAACTTCATTTTTTCTCCTTGACACTAAATCGGGTTGTTCTTGTTTTCCTTGCATTAAAATTTTAATTTCTCCCCAACTATCCTTGTTTGCTAGCCTTCTTAAATCTACATTGTCATGATGAAGCTAAGGAGTAGACTTACTCATGATTATTTGTTTTGAAATTACACACTAAGGATCATAGTTCCAAATAGGACCCAAATTAAACTTGTAAGACTCTAAAATATTTTCAACAATGGTTAAGGTAGACTTATGAATATAAAAGGAAAAAATTCAACTTGTAGAGTAAAATAAGTTTTTTGGTGCTTAGAGGAAAAATGTGACTAGTTAGAATGTAGTCTCTATATTATGTATTCTCTATGAAGGAAGATATATTTTTAATAGGTAAGGTTAGATCTATGAGCCATAAATATAATTATATATGATTCTAAAAAGGATACCAATCTCCCACCATAGTGTCAGAAATAAACTAGAGAATTCTCCTAAATTCAAAAGGAATTGTAGGAGGGTGATCTTAGTGAAAAATAATATAAACAAAATACATAAAATTGTTAATAAAGATTTTGAAACCCTCATTCTTCGCATGCTTTCTTACAATTGGGATCCATTGAATAACTATAATATGATTTTCTTTACCATCTAATTTTCTAAGTTTACGATGCTCAAAATAAGAGGATTGATCATACAAAATAAAACACACCAGATATGATTAGTACCTAAATGACCTATATGTTTGAAATTCACATAATTGGGTATGAATGGATTCATATATCTATTTATCTTGTTGATTCTTTATAGATGGTATATTTGAATGAGGGAAAACTCCTTCCATCATACACGTTAATAATTGATCAATAATATTAATATCATCATAACCAAGGATTAATGGCATCATGGATATTAATTCTCTTGAAGGCTTTAGGAAAATGGAAACTCCAGGAGGCAAGGTTAAGTATGGAATGAGGATATTGATGGGTAGTTAATAATGAATTTTTATTTTTTTAATTGGGGAGGAAGTATGTTGAACTTAGTGGCTAAAACACCATTGTTCAATGGGCATTCACCTTTAGGGAGAAACAACATTTTAGATATAACAACCAAATTGATTGAGAAAATTTGTTGCAAACCATCACTTGAAAATACTAACTGGGAATGATAGTTTTAGAATCTATCATGGGTTACTACAAAATATAGGGAATGATAAGAAGAAGGGACATCAACTTTAGACAAACAACCATCCAAAGCAGGAATTTGTTCCTTGCTATAATGAAAATTACCATAAGCAACTCACCAATAGATTATATAGTGGATCAATTTTAATGTAGGGGTAAAAAATATCAGAGTACACATCTACAAGATTTTCATAATCGACAGAGAATTAGATGTGTTTGTAGGAGGTATAGGTTTTATTTTCTAACCCATAAAAGAACAAACAAATTTATTTAATGGTTTGAAATTAAATCAAAGGGGGAATAAAATTCTAGACTTATCCAAAGTGGAAAAATCAGCTTGTTGAATCTTGGATTATCTTTGATCCTTCAAGAGAGAACCAACCTTAAGAACCCTAATATAGTTGATAAAAATGCATAATTTTGGCAACTCCTAATATGTAATAGTTAGTAGTAATGTTTCTTGAGTGGATAAATCATGTCCATGAACTGTATTAACTTATTTTTTGTGAGTAGCTTTGTAAGACAACCACATGTTTGATGGTCATTTATTCTTAATTCATTGTAATAGGGACATGCGGCTTAACTTTGCGGCTTCCATATCCAAATTTATGGAAATTTCCCTTTGTAAGAACCATTCATGTTTTTGAAACCACACTCACTAGCTCCAAATTCATTAGAATAACATAATGTGTCTTTGAATTAGCCATTTCAGAGGGGAAGCATTCCATCATAGTTCTTTCACTTTTCACTCCGAAATCGATACAAACTATTAATCAATGGTTTCTTTGGGTCATTTGATTATCCCATAGTCGCATGCTATAATAATTATCTCTCCCACTTACCTTTAACCATACTTTAAAGTTTAATCATGGTTGAGTCAACTTTAAGAGTTTAAACATGAGCCTATCACCCCTTTATAAATCAATGAAAAGAAACATAGGCTAAAAATGCTTAGCCAAATTTGCATTTTTAGGAAAAACATATTTGGTCATAAAATTTGGCTCAAACTTGGGGATGATGCTTCCTTATGAGGCATTAAGAATTGTAGACCTTGTGCCTTATCTATTGGAATATGGAGTCTTATCTAGATTTTCTACCAAATCATCTCCTCCATAACATCTCCGACCAACTTGACCTTTGACATCATGCGGTGCATTCAATATATGGTTCATGATTTTACATAATGAATGATCCCCTTCATTATTCATACTTGAATGATTTATACCTTTTAAAGGCAAAAAAATCCCAAGAGATTCATCTTGATGCATGTGGAGATCATGCAACAATTTTCTCATAATTACCTCTACTTTCCATTTTTCTTTAAATGTTAAGAATAATGTCTAATTCCATCCGTCCTTTATTGCTTCCCACTACAAATTTAAGTTTAAGATTGAAATTTATAATGGCCATTAATATAGACAATTATACTTGGTTCATGGAAGTTGTTGGCCTTGAACATTGGGAAAATACTAAACTTATCGATTCAACTACTTCTCCTTGTTGCTGCATATGATGGATGGTGATGTTTACTTTAGTGCACTTACTATTCTCATTAGTGAATTCATGCACATTAAGCGAGTTAAGCTTACTTATCTTTGCATGGCTTACTTTCCCTAGATTTATGGAGAGATTTGTGTCATGCACATATTTTGTTGATAATTCCCTAATTGATAAAAGCAAGGTCATTGTATTTGGTATTGCATTATTATTTTTCTAATATAGTAAAAGTTAATGACACAAATCAATTCTTATTGTGGCAATCTAGTTTTACTTCTCTAGTCTACATTATTTTCTTTAGACTCTAGATATTGGATGGCTCCATAACCAAAAGAAACATAGTTCTACAACATGGTTACACAACCAAATCTCACATGGTATTCAAGATGAAGACTATCTAAAGGAAATTTTCATTGCAAAAGTTTTCTTCACAGTTGAGTACACTCTTCTCTTGCATCTCTATATGATCTAGAGAATTATAAATGATGAAGAAAACCAAGTTCTCGAGGGATTCATTTGTGACTCGATTTGCTAGTGCGCCTTACTTGGAGATCACTAGAAAATTTCACCTCCTCAATTGAGTGATCCACTGATAGATTTATTTGTGTAGTGACTCACACTATAGAAATTTGAGTAGTCAAATCTGGGTGACTCATCATAGGCACTAGTGAATTTGCATACATGATATAGAACTAATTTTGTGGTTTTGAAGGTACCCTTGTATTAATCTACATGAGTATTTATTCTATCACAATCCAAATTCCTCCAATGCCAATGGATCAAAGTTGGGTTCCCCTCCTTATGCCATTCAACCCATTGGTGTTAAGAGGACACCAACTAGAGAATGAGCTCATTAGTTTGACCCCCAACAGTTTTTACCCCTTCTAGGATTTATTCACTAAATTAAAAGCACTAAGATTGCAACTAAAGTAGTGTAAGATTGAGAAAAAGGATGAGTAGTTGGT